>WSTZ01000059.1:25199-50454 GCA_019632295.1 Tulasnella sp. 418
TGTGAATCAAAGTCCGTGACGGGAGCGAAATGAGCGATGCGATGCGAATATCCTAGAGCTTGTTCTCGTGAAGAAATCCACGACGGACAGTGCTGGTGGTACTGGTAGTGACATTAGGTGATAGATTGAAATGAGCGGGTGGTGGATGGTTGAGGTATCGTGCGGCAGACGATACTGTTCCATCCGCAACGGATGCTATGGGTTCCAAATCGAGATCTGAGAATGTGGGGGAGAGATGGGGAGGACGAGGGTATCCGTGAACGAGTCCACGTGCAAAGGATGTAACAGTGGAATAAGTGGTTGAAGGCTCACCGGAAGAGTTTGGTCCTCCGGTTATTGGAAGGACATTACTGCTTGGGCCCATTACACCCATGCGACCATACAGCTGAGAATTCCTATCCATCATCATTGTGTGAACCTAAACAGAAAAGGCATGAGAATCTGGCGGATTATGATAACAGGATGATTCGCTTACCTGCATTCTCAATCCATGGACAATGGCTCGCAAACTGCCAACGTCTTCGTGCATCCTTAGTGTCTCCGTTGCAAGCATGATGTCTTGCTTCCTCTCAAGGGAGTCCAAGCTACTGGATAGAGCTACCACCGAATTTCTCAGTGATGTCAAAGTAGCTTCCAAAGTGGTATCAAAGTTGAGGGGCGCGATCGAGGTTGTGCTACCATTTCCTCCCTGTCTCATGTATGGCATTGAAGGCTGAGACCTTAAGGAGGGTATCACTGTGGCTCCTGCAGGTCCAGCGGAAGAGTCGAGTATCTGAGATTCGGGGAAAAAACCAGCAGTGGACGTATCAGCGGGTTCCGTGGCCTGTGGTTGATCACTGAATAGAGCGGCGTGAAGAGGTGCTGATAAACGTCTTCCCGTACGCCTGATGGTGCTCGAACTTTCCGGTCGTGGTAGATTGTATGCAGAATCAGATGCTATCCCCTGCGCACCAGATGATACAGGTTTGAACCATGTACCCAGCCGCTGTTTCGCCCGTTCCAGATCTTGCTCCTGAGATTTGCAAGTTCTTTCGAGATCCGACAGGCGTTTCCTGAGCTCGGAATTCTCGAGCTCGAGTGCCTGGAACTTCGTGGCAGTAACTGTAAAGAACCCTTTGATGGCTTCGTATGGACAGACTTGCAAGTGTTGATCAATGATCTGCCGTGTGCCAATCCATTGGCAACCTTGCGAGGAATGAGCACATGGAATAGGTACATGATGACATGTGGAGAGGTGCGTCGTGAGCTCTGAGCGAGAAAGGGTTGTGTTACAATGCACGCAGGTGATCTCTCGTGCGGGGCATTCGTCATGATGGTTCTAATGGAAGCAATTTAGAGACTTTGCGGAATTACATCACAAAGCGGGTTACTCACGTTCATCTCGGAGAGCTTGACGTCCCTGCCACATGCTTCACATTCCACTAAGCGGTGGACGCAATCTACGGAATGCTTTCCTATATCCTTCCTGAGGACGGTGTGCTTGCATGATGGATGGGCGCAATTAACTTGAACAAAGAGACAGTCTTCGGAAAGGTGCGTAGCCAGCAACTGTCTCTGACAGGTATGAGAGCACCCTGATGCACTATGCAAACATGCGACAATCAACTCGTCGACCAGCTATAATATAAACACCATGTTAGCTGGGATCTTGAATCGTAATGATGATGTCTAACATTGCGAATGATGGCAGCAGCGGGCTTCAGGTTGTTCTCCGTGAGTGGCTGACGGTCAAAGGGACACCGCAAGTTGACCGACAGAGCCTGAGTGATGCAGTCGCGACAAAAGGTATGTTCACAGTCTGTGACCCATGGATCGATGAACGGATTCCTGTTGAAGATGAATCAGAGAGCGCCCTCGGTGCCCGGATGTGGCTTGACTTACTGGCAAATACAACAGACCTGTTGTGGAGATCAGTGGTGTCCGTCTATCAAACAACGACGATGCTCACCAGATTTGTGTTGACAGTTTCGATGTAATTGAAATGAATGTCCGAGGAATGCATCAAG
Organism: Tulasnella sp. 418; assembly: GCA_019632295.1. Classification (NCBI taxonomy): domain Eukaryota; kingdom Fungi; phylum Basidiomycota; class Agaricomycetes; order Cantharellales; family Tulasnellaceae; genus Tulasnella; species Tulasnella sp. 418. Next base: position 27,206 of record WSTZ01000059.1, read on the forward strand.
AGGATGGAGAGAGACGTTGCTGATTGTCGTTGCAAAAAGAAAAAAAAAACGTTGCCTGATTGTCGAGACTCTCTTAGTACTGCCAAGGGTCTTTCTAGGAACTTGAAACTAGGCCGAACTAAAACATATAGTGGTTCCCACGGTTTATGTCTCGGCATAATCCGATTGTGTAAAGTAGAATCACCATGTATGGTGTAACGTGACTCTTATAAATTGCGGCTCATCATTCCCGCGCGAGAGTCTAAGTGCATTCCCCCGCACTCACGGTTTAAAAATGGCGGCGAATGGCTCTAAAGTGTATACCTTCACCGCCTCCCGCCTGATAGACGGTGAGCTCTATTGTAATTGTCAGCCACCTCGACCGTGTGTCAAACGTCTGTCTGTGGAAAAATCAAGGTAAATTCATTAAGCGATATTATCACATCTGATATTAATAAAACTACTCCAGGCATTTCTACTCGTGCACCAGAGATCACGACGATCCAGGTCGCTGCAAATTCTTCCGTAGGTCCAACGAACAATAATGTGTTCGAGCGCCCAGCTGATTCCGTGATCGTGGCTTCTTCAGGTTGGGACGAGCAGTGCGATATAGAGACTCCTACAACGGTCCATTCACCTGCAACCACAGTTATCTCAAGAAGTGTAACGCCTCCTCCCTCAACTCCAACAGAACCACGATCGAATCCAAGACCTTTTGTACAATCACACATGCAAAGTGCCCCTTCTACTCCGAAACGTCCATATCGGTACGATCCAGAGTCAGCTGCTCGCCGTAAAGAGTTAATTAGTCAGGCTTTGGGCGAACCTCCTCAGCCCAGTTTCATGGCGTTAAGGACCCCCAACAGTATGGATGTTGATTCAGATTCGACCAGCACTGTTAAGCCGAGCACCGGTGACAAGGGCAAAGGACGAGCGGATATTGTGGTTGATGACACTGGATCACCCAAAAAGAAGTTTAGACCTGCTTCCAAGGCGCGAAAGGGTGGCACTCCAGGTGGAATCCTAGGTGATTTGGATGACCCAGTAAGTTGTGGATCAAGATTCCCTGTGTATGCCGAATGTTGAATATCAATTGCCACAGGACAACCCATTTCGTGATCGAGGACCAATTAAACCAAACGCACCGATAGCGGTCGTTGCTGCACCTCCTTCGGAGCCTCGACCAAGTCAAATTACACATTTCTTTCCAAGAAAAGACAAGACTCCGCCGACTCCTGCTCAAGCACGATCTGAAACTCAACCAGAGCCAGCAGCTGAGTCTTCTCGTACCCTCAAGAGCATTTTGGTGGATGGTCCCAAGAGTCCAAAGTCTTCGAATGTGCTCCCAGCGGAGACAAAAACCAGCAACGACGTCATTGCGTCCCTGGAATTTGCCGTACAGTATATACGGGACCTCGAACAACGTCTGAAAGATGCAGAAGCCAGAGCAGCGAGAGTTGCCGAGCTGGAGACAGAACTCGAAAGGCTCAGAAATGAAGCTAGAGTGGCCGCCGAGCAGAAGGCGGAAAGCGAACAGAAGATAAAAGAGCTTGAAGCTCAGCTGAAAGAGATTCGGGATTCACTGGATCCAACTTCCATGGAGTGATTCATACGTACTGTTATATAGTCTTGTATCTATTGGCTTTCCCCAACGTCCTTCGAAATGAGAATTTCATCACTCCAGACACACGCGTGATCAGTATCGTTGGAACCATCAATGAATTCACGTTCGGACAACTAGCTAATGCTAAATACAGAGATAAGACCAAAAAGCCACCTTCTCGCGCTCACCAACTCCTCAACCAAAAAAGGGAGTAGCTGAGAGACAGGCAGAGAACGCAACAGAATGACCCAACCCCTTAACTCAACAAAGGCAAATCGATCAAACAGGAAAGTCATGGTCAAGAACCAAGAAGAAAAAAGTTCCCTAGAATGGGTCGCCAAAAATACACATGGGAGATAAGACAGAAAGAGAAAGAGAATAAAGAAAGTAGAAGAAAACCCAACAAATCAGAACACACCAAGACTAGAATTGGAGACCAACGAAGACTCGTCCTTCTTCAAAGAGTCTTCCGTCAGCCAGTTAGACATCCACCAATCCTCTTTGGATGCGTCAACTCCCATACCCTCGAGCTCGCCAGAGAGCGGGTTCGAAGATACTGAGGGTAACAATGCCAGGAGCTTCTCCATCTCTACCTCTCCTTGTCCAAAGAGAGACAGTGAAGATGCCATCATCGATGGCGTCGAGATGCCCAAGGATGTGGTTTCAGTCGTAGGCGTATTGAGGATCGTGGACAGCTCTGACGGTGCTGGTGAAGACGAGTTGCCTTCAAGCACGGAGCGGAACCAGTCTTGATCTGGGATAAGTGGGGTGGATACTGTGTTTTGGATGGTGTTATTGAGGATGGTGGCGGCGTCGAGGGATGGGATAATCGCATCTTTGTCGTCGTCACTGGCTCCACCCGCTGCAGGGACATCTCATCGTCAACTGAATGGGACAAGATGCACGCCACCCGTGCTAGGTGGCGAGTGGAAGCGAGGTCAGAGACCTCTACCAGTGGTGATGACGTAGAAGTGATCGTTGTATCGACGTTTGCTTGTATCGGTGCCGAAGCCGATGTAGAGGAGGCTTTTTGGAGGGAAGAGACAGCGGGTAGAGTCAGACCCGCTGCTCCCCCAACACCATGGAGAGCCGAGACAACGCTCTCCCAAGCCTTCTCTAACATCTTAACCCGTTCTTTCAACTCTTGATTCTCTCGTTCTCGTTCAAATTCCCGTTGGCTTAAAGCCAATGTCGCGTTGGATGATGTGGTGATTCCAGATGTGGCAATAGTCGCGCGTAGGGTCGCATTCTCGCGTTCAAGGAAAGTAACTTTATGTTTCAGTTCCTCGAATTCCGCCTTGCGACGGTCGCGGGAGATTTGCGCCGCTATTCTGTTACGCTCGGCCCTAATATGGGAGTGTGGTGAGCTATGTGTGAATGTGGGAGACAGCGTGAAAACTTACCTCGCTTCTTTCCTCTCTTCAGATGTGATGCCATCGCTCAGTCGTTGCCTCTTTCGAGATGTGGCAGACTGAGAGGATGTGGAGGAGGAAGGCGAAGGAGCGTTGATGAGCGAAGGATTAATGCCAGATTGCATGATGTGGTGGTGCGACGAAGATATTAACGTGGAACTGACGGGGAAATGTAACGAAAGAAAACGAAGAGTGTCTTGGCGGGATTAATGTATGCTGACGGCGGGATGCGGATACGTGCAGGGGATACGTGGAAGGGACGGTAAAGGAGTCTGAAGGGACTGCGAAAAGGCTCAAGATAAAGCTTTTCAGGCTGCGGCCACGTAGCAACTCACCGCCATCAGACCAACCATTCACAAACAATGTTTCATTCTACGCTCTTCCTCGTGATGCAAAGACAACCGCGAGATGTTTCCGCACGGCTACTGCTTCTGATTCTTATGGAAGCACATCGCATTAATCGTTATTCGGATGGGAATACATTTCATTGCATGGATTAGATTGCGCTCTCAATAGCGGTCAAACTCTCATCCGTCTTGTCAATGCCATAACTTGTTCAACGTTTACGCGAACAAGTCATCTCTGAACCTCCTATCAAAGCTCAAAATGCGCAGAACCCTCCATAAAAAGAAATCAAGGCACTGCGCTGTCTGCGTAGATCATTCGAGACTAAAGTGGTATCCTCCGACGTAACCCCAGCATTCCGATTTCTTGTCTCGGAAGCTGTCCAACTGCGTCCAGTATAGCACGGTTACCCTGAACAGTTGACGGATGGAGCACGATGTACTATTCCGAGTTCTCGAGTTTCTCCACGGTCTGCCGCGGTATGTCAGCCGATATCTGTTCTTGGAAATTTTGTACCTCGATCGGTGGGAGTGCGCCTGGACTCCTGGATAATGACGCAGTATATCATTATTTGAGCGAGAGATTTTCTCAAGACTGCCACAAGAAGGCGCAAGATTGTATTTCAGTAAGAAGCCCGGATAGTGTACGGTTAATCTCAATTAAGAATAGAAGTGCTCGGTCTTTTACTGAGCGAATATGGCAGTTGTCGGCTTCCAGATACATACAATCCTGATGTTCGTTCCTAATGGGAAATTGTTTATAATATATTCTCATAATTCCATGCTGATTTGTGAAGACTCTCGTGGCATGTCTCCGAGGAGATTGCATGTGTCGGGTGTACTGAACTTGAGCAGGTGTTCTCGGTTAAATTCTTGTGTATAGATCCGGGAACTGTACATCACAGAACATCAGATTCGTGATAGTGTGCCAGCAAAATCATCTCCTCAACCCCCTCCACCTCATGGTTATACACATGAGATTGGGTGGCACTTCATCAAGGAAGCCTAAGACGCTGCATGCTCCACAAAGAATCCCAACGACCTCAGCTCGGCACCGTCAAGCTATACCAAGGCAAGCCACATAGCAGGGCCAAGACTCGATCAAAGGAGTGACAGTATTGTGTTTCAAGGAACCACAATTTTATGCCATAGTCAAGGACTTTGGAGGTGAGTCCACAGAATCATATCAAATTGAACGTAGGCGTTACTACAATGGAATATGGACAAAAATAGTGACATGACGACGTTGGGGGAGCACCTATCCTTGCCGGTCTCCTCGCCGAAAGCGCTAAATTTGAAGTAGGTTACACGTTGTAAGAAGCATATAGGGACGATCTGTTCCGATTTTGAAAATGCATAGGGTATGCACAGCATGATCGAGTTGAATAGCCTCATACGCAATCCGTCACAAAAGGGAGTGAGCGCTGATCGGAGTGTCATCACGTTTCCAACACCCCTGGATTGGTACCTGTTTGATGTCAGGGTCCGAAGGGGTCAAAGATGTTCGAAAAAGATCTTGAAGCGGAGTTTCAGAGCGGAGGAACACCGTTTTGCTTCCCGAATTGCTTTTCTCCCATCGTTCTCTCCAAGAGCGTCCATTCCGTCATTGGGTTTCGCTTCGTAGTAGCGCCTTGACGCTACAGTCTGTAGAAGAATATTTTGGTATGATCTCTCGGTCTCGTCTCGAGGAACGAACATAGGCATTTACTCACAACATGATCACATCTATATAGGTCGCCTTGGTTTCTTCAGAAGAAATATTGGTCACTCGTTTCCATAAAACATATCAAGTCTACTTCAAGACTACCGAACGCTCTTTCATATAACCACACTCGCTTAAACATCTATTTGGTTCAAAATTCCGCGAAATGTTCGACCGCCTGGTTCTATTCCTTGCAACTTTGGGGTCAGTCGCATATGGCTATGTCGACATCACTACGCTGCCTATGGAATCGTCTGCTCAAATTATTCCCGGCACCTACTTGATCGAGTTGGATGCAGGTTCATTTCCCACACGCAGGTCTTTAGAAGGACGGTCGGTAAGTTCGGTTCCGAATAAGCAGTGCCAAGTTCGACTTCACGAAGTTTGCAAAAACATCCCTATCCCTTCAGCTACATCGCCGATTGTACGACCATCTTGACAAACGCGGCATCACTTGGAGGTTGCGCGAGGAGTTCACCTCGGTTGAAGTTTTCGTGGGGGCATCCATTACGCTCAAGGTTCGGTTCCGCAACTAGGAAACCAGGCATGATTCTGAGATTTTTTCAATTATAGAAAGAAGATGACCTCTATTCCGTGGGCGAAATGCAACACGTTGTCGGAATATATCCCGTGTATATTCAAGATGCCCCGGAGTTACCGTTACTTGGATCCGCAGTACGACCTCCCCCTGGAGCAGAAGATATGATTACCCATAACATGACTGGTATCAACCGGCTTCATAAGGAAGGACTCCGAGGGGACGGTGTTAAAATCGCTGTCATAGACTCTGGGATTGATTACAATCTTGATCTATTTGGGAAAAGCTTCGGGAAGAAAGGTGACAAGGTGTACACCGGTATGTCGTCATATCCCCATTATTATTTGGCCAATTCTGAAATATGTTCTGGTAGGCTATGATTTTGTGGGCGATGTATGTTGTCTCTGTTTTTCTTGATCTAGGGAACGCTCTAACCATATTCAAAGGCGTACACTGGTAACACGGGTGCTTCCACTGAGCCTAAACCCGATAAAGACCCTCTTGATACTTGCTATGGCCATGGAACTGCCGTTGCTGGGTAAGCCATTTGATATCACTCCGAACAGCCCGTACTGATTCGCGTAATAGGGTCCTTGCTGCAAATTTGGATCCTACCTACAAGTTTGTTGGTGTCGCACCCAACGCCAAGATTGCTGCATAGTACGTCGTCCATTCACTAGCTCCTGTCCTATTCTGACCCATCTATCTCCAGTCGCGTGTTCAGTTGTACTGGAAAGTCAAACGATGAGCTGATAGTTAAGGCCATGCTCAAAGCTTACGAAGATGGCAACGACATCCTGAACTTGTCCTTGGTCACTTCAACAGGTAAGTACTTCGTTTGATCATGGATTTCTATGTATGAACTCCCACTTTCAGGCTGGTCCTCCCATGTTTTGGCAGTCGTTGCTGACAGGATTAGTAAGCGTGGACGGATTGTTGCCACTGCCGCTGGTACGTTCACATCTACACCTGCTGGCACACCATCTGACGGGACAATGGTATAGGTAACAATGGCGCGTTTGGCCCATGGTACGCAAGTTCCCCAGGGACTGGACCAAACGTGATCTCGGTTGGTTCCGTTGAGGCGTAAGTTTCGTCATTACTTAGAGAGTCCCTTGGCCTTACATCGTATCCCAGCGTCTCCTACAAGGTTGCAACGGCCGCTCTATCGAATGGTCGTCCTCCGATTGTGAGCAGACTTCGATGCATGGTTGGCGTTAAAGTCTAACATCATGAAATTTTAGCCATACTTTAGTGCCACAGCTCTCCCAATTCCTGGTTCTCGTCAAATCTACGTCCCATCAGACTTGGATGCTTGCGTTCCTTTGCCACAAGGAGTAAACGTAGCTCAATTCGTGGTACTTGCCCGAAGAGGGAACTGCGCTTTTGTAAGTTTTCAAGTCCGTACACAGACGTTCCAAGACTCTTTGTGCTCATCCCCTTGTTTTAGGCTCAGAAGATTACCAACATCAAAGCTGCTGGCGGAAAGTATGCACTATTCTACAAGTACGTACTTACATCGGTATTCAAATGTGCGAGTATTGATCGCAACTGTTGCGTAGCAACGTGGGTGGTCTTGAGGCGGTTGATCTCACCGGAATCATAGGAGCCCTGATCCTGAAGGTGGACGGTGAAGATGTATGTCTAGTTACCGAGATTTCTTGCGCCACTTCTGATCGCTTTATTGCATAGCTTCTCCAATACAACATGTCATCCACTGTGACAATCTCGTTCCCGACGACAGTTTTCCAGGATGTCTCCAATATACCTGGTGGTCTCATTGCATCAACCAGCTCATGGGGACCTTGTACGTTTGATCAGTTCGCATGTTGCGTATCTATTGATTTAGGAATTTTTGGATTAGCAAACGATCTGTTCTTCAAGCCTAACGTTGTTGCCCCAGGCGGTACTGTTCTAATCCCCTTGCCGTCGGCGCTGGGTTCCTGGACTATCTCGACTGGTAGGACCCGTCCAGTGCACCGATAAATAATATATGCTGATACACCCTCCTAGGCACTTCCTTTTCCTCTCCTCTCGTCGCCGGTGCTAGTGCCCTGATGATCCAAGCCAAGGGAAAATCATATCAAACGGCTACGGAGGCGAAGTCATTGTTTGAATTGACTTCTACGACTATTCCTACCGCGAAAACCGCGAATTCTCCGATTCTTTCCCTTGCGCAACAGGGGGCGGGCTTGATCAACGCATACGATGCCGTCAGATCGACTACCTTTGTTTCTCCCAGCATTTTGCATCTGAATGATACAGTCAACTCGGAATACACCCAGTACATCACCATCAACAACCGATCCTGGAAGACCAAGACTTGTACCCTCTCCCATGTACCAGCCAGCACCGTCCTCACCGTTGATCCAAATAACCAATTGGTGTTACAAACCCCCACAGTCGTTAACAACGTAGCGAAGGTCCAGTTGGGCTCTAACCAAGTGACAGTGTGGCCTCTGCTATTGAACGTCGTCAAGGTCACGATAACACCTCCAACTGGACTTGATCCCAAGACATATCCCGTGTTCACTGGTCAAATCAAAATCAGCTGCACCGGTGATGATGACCTTGTTGTCAGCTACTTGGGTGTCGCCGGTGCCATGAAGGAGCGGAAAGTCATTGATACCTCGACCACCTGTAAGCCAGATTTTGTGAAGCGGCCACAGATCTTCTGAATACTCACACTGTCCGATCTGGTTCTAGATTTTGGTTTCCCAATACCGGCTATCGTCAAAAACAATGCCCCCATCACGGGAACCACCACATACACATTCCAAGGTTAGTCAAAAAATACTTACCCTTATGCAATCGCTTGGCTCATATATTTTCCATTCAAGGCACTGACTATCCTGTCCTGTTCTACCGTTTGGCAAGTGGGTCGCAAGTCGTGAAGCTGGATCTAGTTTCTGCGAATTATACCCTTCCTGCACAAAAGCGCTCATCCTCAGAGTCCTTTGACTTGGATGTTTTCGAAAAGAGAACACTAGCAAGCGGAGTCGTTGGGAAACGAGCTTTACAGAGTCTACGAGAGCATGAACGTCGCCACCGGCTTTCAAGATTGTTAGCAGGTTATGACTCATTGGGATCATCCAGCGATGTCCAGATGCGCCGACATATCGATCCCCTCGTATCGACAGATGATTTTTCCACAGTCGATGCACGATCACTCAGTAGTGCCGAGCCAAGTAGCCACATATCAGCCCGAGGGTTCCTTCGTGACCTGTTTGATTGGGTGTTCCCAGACAAAAAGCGCCCTCCCCAAGCACCTAAAGGATCTAATGTTGATACAGTCGGCGCTATCACCGAATTCGGCATGCAATCCAGGAACGTACTGTCAACTCTTGCCAATAACGGCTATGAATCCGTTTCGGTACGTTTTCTGCTTCTTTTTCACCTTGCTTGTTCAATCTAATCCTTGGTGATTCATATCAGCTTTCGTCTCGCAAGTTTGCCAATGGAACTATCATACCCAACGGATCATATCGCCTTTTGCTTCGGGTGAGTTAGCTGCTTGATATAACGTTATTCCCATGGTGTTCATACTGTTACTGGTTTAGGCCCTTCGATTTACTGGAGACTACGAGATGTGGTTAAGCCCAGTCGTCATCTTCGCTGCCCCTTAGCGTTTAATACCGAGAACCTTGTCTTTCACCCTTACCGATTACTTTACTATTTGGGTTTTGAGTTCCATCTAACTTCCATCTCTCTTCGTTCTGTCTTGATATTGGTTTAGTGTGTCTTGAATTTGGCATGGTTATTAGTTTTGTTTTACGACTGTTAGACAACCTTAGAATGCTTTGGTTCCTCATTGTAGCCCCATTGAGCGAGTGGATCGAAAAACCGATGGGACGACGGTGTTGTTAATTTGTTACTCGTCCTTAGTGTAGCCGCGAGTCGAGTTGGCGGTGACATAAAGCATAAGCAGGCACGTTCCTTTCATATCTGGTTCACGTGATATAATTCCTTGGATCACTGCGTTCCTGTGACTATCCAAATGTGAAAGATCACGTGTACGCGGATCAATCGGCGTCGGAGTCTTTTTTAATTGGCTCTAAGACTTAACTCAGCCCAACTCGCGGCAACGCCGCCCTTAGCATCAAGACGACTCAGGTCATGTTGTGCTAAGATGTAATGAGCAGTGGCAAGTTGTATTTCCTCAAAGCTCTAATAAGTTATTTACTTCCCATTACCGGGGCTCAATTGCGGCCAATCACAAGCTTTTTTACCCCTCATAGTGTGGGCTTCGTCTATCACTTCAAGTCAAAGTCCTCGCTATAGAGGGAGGGGGATTGTCAATTGCTGCAAAGTTGGACCTTTTGGTTGTTACACTCACTGACTAACGGCTTCTGCTGTCCTGAACCTTGGCGACATACTCGAACAAGTTCCAAATTTCGGTTTGATTCTTGTAATATGTATTACCTGTCGTCGTAACGTTAACAACTATCAAACATCAAACACTTAAACTGGTGGGTACATACCGTCATTTGGTGAAGCCTGTGGGTCACAATGGGCGGTAAGACGTCTATATCCACAATAGAAAGGTCAGGTACTCACCCCATTGATGATAGCGTCCGCATATTTGATAAGTCGGTTGCCGCCGCTCTCGGTGAGTCCAAGTTGTCCGTATTGCCAGGGCATGACTCCACCCTGCTTAGTGTCCAATGCTGCCTGAACCCAAGCAGGATACCATGCTTTCTTATTCGAGTACAACCCAACGGAGAATTCTTCCAAGATCACTGGCTTTCCTGCAAAAGAATGGGTGTGGGTCAATTCCGAATATATGCTAGCAATCAATCAAGACGACACTAACCAACTTTGCGAGCGGCTATTTCCGGGGGACCGATTACTCACAACACTTTACATAACATCACAACAGTAACTTACCTTCAGCGTGCTGCTTAATCCACTGCACACCCCATGCTTCAATGGAGAAGTTCGATCCAGGGGTGATCTAAAGGATCCCGTCAGAATCAAGTTAGGATTCAGCATCTCACATAACCTAGCATCATGGCCTACCAATTGAGGATACCTGTTACATAACGAAATTAGCTAGTTATTAAAGACCGAACTCAATAGTATCTCACCAGCTCTCTGGGTACATGTGCTAAGACCGGTGTAAAGTGAGCGATGGTTATGGTGCTATGGGTAGTATCGACTCACGTATGTCCCAAAATCAATATTCGGCAAAGCAAGGTCCTTGTCGAAGTCTTCTCCAGCTATGTGATCATATTAGGTTGGCATTGGAAGGACAGCCTGTAGAGAATGATGACGTACCATCGCCATTGTAATTGTAATCCGAGACCCAGACTCCATTATACCAGAAGCCAGGTGTATTCTTTGGCCAGTAAAAGTGGCCTTCTCCTCCGGTGGTGATGAGATGATATGGATCTCTGCATTTCGAGGTCAAATGAGGTGAGTTCAGGGATCAATGGACATTCTGGAACTCAACGCACAGTTGCCTGATGAGATCTGACTGTTGCTTATACCACTTGGTCAATGTGCCCGTTCTAGCAGAACAAGCTGCAGATGATGGAAGTTCTCCCCGGCATCTCGCTAAAAGGGCACGTAAAAGTGTTATTATGAGATGTGGATTGGTAAATCATCCTCTCTCACCTTCATTGACCAGCTCCCAGGCCTATAACAATCTGGTGAGTGTCAGCTCTTACTGGATCATATCGACTCACAAAGATAGCCTTTGAATCCTTGTATCGATTGACAAACAATTTGACGTATGATTCTGCAAGGACATCGTCAATCACCACAACGGTAGGACAGCATAAAATTACCGACGAAATGCTTTGATGATTTCTTGTGTGAACAAAGTTAGCAGAGTTCTCGCTATCATTGACGCATAGCTTACTTGGATCCGTGAAGAATAGATCCTGTGTGCCTCCTGGAGCCATCCATCTCACGTACAGACTAGCGGGGACTTCAGGAAATAGCTAAGCTGGACTATGGTACAATGACTCACTCAATTCCCTAAGCACCGGGCAAGCGGGGTTAGTAATCTATCGTGAATATGATAGTTCATGCTTACACCGTAGCCAATCCAATTATTCGTGAATGGAATGATCAATTTTATGTCATATTTCTCGGCAGCCTTGACAACATAATCAAATCGCTGCAATCCTTCAGGACCGAAGTTCAATTTGTAGGTACCGTCTGGTTGCCAGAGCTAGAGGGATTATATATTTCTAAGTGAGTATCACTTCTTCGAGTATATCAACACCTGCATACTTGGTAGTAGGTCAAACTCGATTCTTGGGCGCCCGCAAGCTCGGTTTGGTTGATGGCATTGAAGCCCCATGTTCGGAGTACTTTGACACCGTGATCTCTCATCCCTTTGAGGGTACGATCGACATCCTCTTTGGTAGTCAATAGAGGAAGCCACTGTTGTGATCAAACATGTGTTAAGTGCTGGGATGCCTATGGCCACAAACCGAGGACCTACGTATGAATTTGCACCAAAGAATGCCTTTCACGATTATTCACCTTATTAGGATGGACAGAGTGCAGAAAGAAAAGTGGAACATACGAATTTCTTGCCATCCAGAATGAAATCTGTACCTCGAGTGGTCACGAATCCCTTTGGCACCTTCTTAGGAGCACGCTCTTCGAGACCAGCACTGTTTACGGATGAAATACCCAGAGAGATGGCAAGGGCCAACTGCAACGTATCAGAGCAAAGAAGACGCATATTTTCCTCAAAGTGAGTGGATAGTAGAGGTAACTTGTGGATTCTTGCTGCTCTTTATAGAGGGTATTGACAAACCCATGCCAACCTCTCAACTCACCCTCGTATGCTTCTTGACTTCGACTTCTCTACCAAGATATTGCATGGAGCCTTACTGGGCCACGGACAGCATCGCAATTGTCGGCGTCGATGCCCCAAGCGGAAATCAGAATTATTCTTGACCAATCGGGAATACACCGGCAAGCGGAAAAATATCGTCAACGAATCGGGTTCACTCCCAGGTGGACAACGTCTAAAAAGCCTGGAAAAGGTTCCACTGATAGATATTAGATTAACGAGTGAATTCCATTTTTGCGATAACATTACAACTCTTGTTCGTAATTTGACATTCGCTGCCGGAGCGGGAGTTTAGGTCAGATCTGGGCCTAGGGCGGACCGAGGGATTCATGTTTTATCCGTGGAGGAATTCGTTGTCTTGGGCCGGTAGTACATAGTCAATTCTCCACCGGAACGCCATATGTAATGCCTAGGGAAAAAATGACAATTTTCAGTTGAATGTGCATCTTATGATCCAAGAATCAAAGACACACTTAATCGTGGCCAATGTCATATGAGGTGGCACCACTATGTCATTGCAAACTAGCTCGTATTCGTCCTCTGCTTTGAGCTCGGGCTGTTGAGTCGCATCATTTGTAGGAGTTTTCTCAGCAGGGTCGCTCTTCACAGAAGAGTCCTTGGAGACATCGGCAGAAGTGGTAGGATTAATCGAGGAACGAGTAGCACTCTCTTGTTTGGCCGTTGATGCTGCATATGGTCTGTCCAAAGGCACAAACTTCTCTTTTGCCTGAGGGAGGGATTAGCAAGGCATCCTCAGATAATTGAATGACATAACCTACGTATTGCAATATTTTCCTAGCCCGCAGAATACGACCAGCCGTCAATCTCGAAGCACTAAACAAGCCAGCGCAGGATGTTGAAGTACGAGGGAAACTGTCAGCAGAATGAAAAGCAATCCAGAGAATAAGAACTCAACTCGCTGACCGGCTCACTCCGTTTATGCCATGCGATGACGACAAAGCTAATTTTTAGAGTAGGAGCCAGCCCCAAGCCGCCGGCGCCACTCGCATTATTGGCCTGTGCAAGCGCTCCTCCGCGTAGAAGCAGTTCAATCAACCATGTAGGTGCCGCAATTTCAATCTCCTTAATATCCTCTTCTATTGTGCCCACTAAACCATGATATAAAAGGTCCCAGTTTGTGCCACCTGTTTCGGTTTCTTCTGAGATCATAAGCGCCATATTAGATGGTAGCGGGACTAGTGGCGCATCCAGAATAGGTATGGGGGCCAAGTCCTTGACGAAGATTGCCTGAAATTAAAGAACAAATGAGATCCTGGACATGCCGGGAATGACATCAAGAGAACTTACAGGCCGAGTAAGCGAGTCACCTCCCTCTTGCTCTTGATCGTTACCCTCCTTCGTTGCATCCAAGTTCGAGGCTATGTCCTCGTTCTCTGGAATGGGTGCCGCAGTTGGGTCGCCACTATTAGGCCTTTTGCTCGTCTTTCCGAAGTTTCTGAGTCGTCCCATCAAGCCTCCGCCAGCCCCACCACCGTCGCTTGCACCATCTGCTACTTCTCCAGGGGCCTGCAGACTTCCCGATCGCCCTCTTCCTCTGACAACGGCTGTGAAGTAGTCATGAGCACCAGATCCCGCGGCTGCTGCTGGAGTCTTGGACGGTGCGGTACCACTCGTGCTGGTAGCACCTGGAGTTGCAATAGGAGCAGTGCCTGCCGTAGGATTTAATCCGGGAGTATTTGTAGCAGTACCGGGTGTGCCAGGAATAGTGCTTAGACCTCCAGTTAAATTTTGACCGATTCCAGTTCCATTGCTTGCATTTGCTATGCCAGAAGATGCGTTGAGGTTCTTTCCAGAGAGTTTCTTGACCAGGCCCTTTGCACCCCCGAAAATACCGACGACGGGGGATGGAGGAGGCAAATCATCCAAGACTGCTGGAGTCATTGCAGGTGTTCCGTGTCCTAATCCTGGAGTCTTGGTCGTTATAGCATTCGTCAGGTCTGAGACTGATCGCAGTCGTTTTCCGGGTTGCGTGGCGCTGAGAGGTGGGAGATCAAGAGATATGTGTGTTGGTGCTGAGCCCCGAGTAATGGATGAGGATTGTGAATGTGTGATGATTGGACGACTTGCAGCTGTAACAGCTGAGCTGGTCGACGTGTCCGAAGGTACCTGAAGATGTTGGTTGTTGATAGTAACGGGAGGTTGATCCGTAGCAGGCAATGGTGGAAGAGCAGGAGCGTTGTATTCTGCAGCTAGCTGCAGCTCTGCTTCAACAAATGCTACAATTGCTTGATTAGCAAACGCAACCCAAAATCACAAGCGAAAAAATATGTTACCTGAAAACAGATTTGCCAACACCCATTTGCCAACGTTGACTATCTCGCGAAATTTCGAAGGAGAAAAGAGTCGTTAGTAACAGCTCATATCAGCAATCAGAGGTTGAACTCACGTTTGTGATCTTCCGGGAATTTAATATCCTCTAATTGCTGAGCATCATGTAAGAAATCCATTTCGTCTACATATATTTCGGCATCAAAGCCTCGCGATTCCATAATATGCACAGTCAAGTGCCCTATCTTGGTGTCGATAGTACTCCAACTAGGAGTCATGGCTTCACCTTCAATGCGTTCTCGTACCGTCTCCAAAGCTTCCCGTGGGTTACCTTTAACCCAAGACCCGCCACCACCGCCATTGCCTGCTTCACTTGAACTGAAAGAAGCCGCATACTCATTTCCAACTTCTTCCACACTCCAAACTCCAACGCACAGGCCTCTTACAAGATCCCAACATGCCACTTCACCATCATTGTCAACAGTCAATGCATGTACTCGGTCATTGAGAATGATACTCTTGACCAAGCCACTGGTTCCTCGAATGATGTCATTGGGACGGGTGTGCAGAGGTGTAGCGGAAACAGCTAGTTCTCTGTCTTCGTAAAGCTCTCTTGCAGAGGGCTGCTGATTCACAGTCTGTGGCGGATGTGAAGCACCGTACGGGAAGCGAGGTGAGCTGATGGACGCAGGAGGCGACGTTGTCGAGTTGTTCCACAGGGAAGGTGGATGAGGACCGTTCGTATCACTGCTTCCGAGAGGAATCGAACCCATCGATGCAGAACTGTAAAGCGTGGACATTTCGTGATCCGTGGAGCTACTTGGGGCGCCTCCGATTCCCATGCCGGATTGAGATGGCCGATATGGTGATCCCACCAACATCGAGGGTGGTCTTCCAGCACCTCCAATGTTGTATGGATCATTTGGACCCACGAGTTTAATTAGACTTGCATAAGGGATTCCAAACATGCCTTCTTGAGTTGCCTTTACTCCACCCACACCTCCGGGACCTATGGTATTGATAGAGTGTACGGTCCCTGTGACAGAAGCGGAACTGTGAGTTGAGAGTTTCGGCTGATGTGTCCATGCTCTAGGAGACGGTCCCGCTGGAGAAGGTGAATCCGACCTTTGCATAGGTTCACTGAACGAGATTCCGGAATCCCTCCTACGATTCGCTTCCGATGACCCTAGGGCTCGAGATAGAACAGGACTTGAGGATAAACCAAAAGGCAATCCCGAATTCGTATTCTGAGAGGTAAAATCTGGGCTGTCTGTCCTAGATTGATGCCGTAATTGATGGTCCAAGGAAGGTGAAGACAGGACATCCATACCAGACTCCCTGGCGGCGCGAAGAGACCTTCTTGGAGGTACAGTCCACCTCTTGAAGCTTGATGAGCCGCTTGCTGTCCAGATGTACAAGTCATCCATTCCGACAATCTTGTTAATTCCTTCAGGCCCACTTGAGCATCCAACCTTTCCATTTCCGTCCTCACAGAGTTGGTCTGGCGTGTCCTTACAAACCAAAACACATTCTCCTTCTGAGATGTCGTTGCACCCTTCAACATCAACCTTGCACACGAAACCCGATCGGTCCCCGCTGTAAAAGATCTCTAGGGATGGATGATTAGAGAAAAGGGACCAAACGGAGTCGGTATGGTGGGTAAATGTGTGAATACACCGCTGCGCTGCCAGGGACCAAAGTTTGATGGATGCATCGGAAGAACCGCTTAGGAGCTGTGCCGAAGCACATGGACAGGAACAATTCAGATATTTTTGTAAAACCGATATTGCTAACCAAATCGATGAATTTTCACTCACATATTTTCCATCTTCCGAAATAATCAAAGTTCTGATATTATCGGTATGACCGACCAGTTTGGCAGTTCTGCTCGCAGTCCGAGGGTCCCAGATCCGGATTACTCGTTCTGGCGAGCCGGTCGCGATAATTTGACCTGCTGGATCCGTCGCAAGCGCATAAATTGAGGCCTTTTGGTTTGAGTCGGAATCTGAGGGTGCGAGAGTTGTGAGAGGACTTGATGAATGAGGTGATTGGATGTCCCAAAGTTTTATGGAGCGATCAAATGAACCCGACGCTATCCAATTTCTTTCACGACTGGGAGAAATACATTAGCCGGTACCAAATAAATGGTTACTAGATTGAACTCACGAGTGGACGACACAGCGAACATAGTCGCTATGGGTGCCGATAACAGTGGGAGAGAGATCTGATGCCGAGGTTGCGTGTGGGTTCCACGCCTTGAGAGTACCATCATTCGAAGCGGAAACAACTGCGAAAATAATACGCAGCTGCTAATGAGTGTCGATCTCGAGGCATGAAGAACTTTGAGCAACGACTTGCGAGTTCGGTTATAATTGCATAGTACAATGTCGTTTATCCAATCAGTATGAGCTTGCACCGACTGCCTGAATTGAGCTGGCTACTTTCATATCATGTCAATATTAGCTTGAATGAAAGGATGCCTTTGAATGCCTCCCACCTTGTGAACAATGTGGTCCCAATCTGGAGCCCAGCGATCGACATATGGAATCTGGTCTTGAACGTCATCATTATCACCTTCATACTCCTCTTCCTCTTCCTCTTCTTCTTCCTCTTCGTCCCAGCCTGTCATGGTTTCCCAGTGACCTGTTATTGGTCGGCTATATGGTTCCTTCCTCTGTTTCATCGGTACTGACTGTTCCCAAGCAACGATGAGCCCATCTCGTCCCCCAGAATACAAGATACCCTCTGGAGTATCTCGACCGGCCAGAATAGTAGAAGCATCCAATGCAAGTGCAGTAATTCCCAATCGATGCTGTGGGTGCTGAGCTATTGGCGTGGAAGGGCGAGGATCGAGATTATCCTTTGAAGCTGGAATGAGAATGGGACGACTCCAACCATTCCTTGGTACATCCAATGCAGGCAAAGCGAGTAAAGGAGGTGGAACAGATGGTGGAGGGATCACATAGGAAACCCGACGAGCCTTCATCGTTGATGGATGAATAGAAAAAATTGGAGTTTGGACTGTCGGACCTTATTGTGTTCCTTTGCCAAACGACCACATTGGGCGCGTTTTCATCAACAATAATGTCTGGATGGCGGAAGAAGGACGGCTTTGGGGGGCATTCCTTACCTTCTTCGCCTCCAGGAACACGTTCTCGACTGAGAATTGTCGCTTCTGGGACTGTCTTCATCACTCATACCATCACTCTCAGAGATCCACCGTTGTCCACTCAAGGCGATGTCAATATGCGTGCACAGTCCATTGTACGCGCACGTGGAGGGTCTGCACCCGCCATTCTCTCCATTTTATGTCAGTTCGGTCGACAGGATGATGTCGTCGATGCGTGGCTCGTCGCCCCAGTTGGGAGAGGTTCAGACGCGTCCGCGTTGTTGACAGAACTTGAAAAAGAAGGAGTCAAAACAAAACTCTGCGCAAAACGAGAGGGTGAAGGTGTACCGTCTGCATACGTTCTCAAGTCTCATTTTTCAGCGTCGTCAGCAACAAAAACGGCGCCAAAATCAACCAGGACCGTCATCAACTACAACCCAATCCCAGATATCACACATGAAGAGTTCATCCGACTCTTGGCACCAGTACTATACCCTAATGTCACTCCCTCATCTCCAGCTTTACCTACGACTCCTCCTATAAACGCCATTCCTGATAGACCAAGTTTAGAGGACAACTTCTTAGCAATCCCAGCTCAAGATACCCCTTTTGACTGGCTTCACTTTGAAGGCAGAACGGCTCAAACAACGCTGAGCAATATGACTGGTCTAGACGGCTTTCTGCGGGATAGAGGTTGGCGTGGTCGGGTTGTGTTCAGCCTAGACTGTATGCGCGCGGGTCGCCCAGGTCAAGAAGCAGTGGGTCTTCTTTCATATGATTTTTGCATCACCATAATTGAACCAATCATTAGCTTGTTCCCCACGCAGACGTCATATTCTTCTCCAAGTCTTATGCAAAGGCTCAGGGATTCACATCACCTCGGGCATTCCTTCTCTCTCAATCGCTTCGTTCCTCTCAACATTCCATTCTCGTTATCACATGGGGACGTGCAGGCTCTGCGCTGTTGTCAACGCCTACCAAAGAATACTTCCAATCCAGTGCGTTTGTGCCAGACAAAAACGACCTAGAAGGGGACGTGCTGTTCGGAGGTGAATTCGAGAGTGTCCGGAGCAGTACCATCATGGGCAGCGTCAGTGTCCAGAGTAGTGGTGCACCCAGCAGTCATGGTCATGGAACTCGCCAACAGCAAGGTCACTTTCCGACTCGATCAGCATCATCCAGCGCACCTACGCAACCTGCAAATTGGGGCAAAGATGCTAAAATCAAGCGCAGACGAGATGCCGTGAATCCAAAGAGCACTAGAAGAAGTGGAGAATCGTCTTCCGACGAGAGTGATGAGGATGATGCCACTGAAACAGCTTCATCTGCTGACGAGGATGTCGTGGACGAAACGGGAGCGGACGACGCATTCGTTGCAGGTGAGAGCGAAGTTAACCTCAACGTCATTCCAGTTCTGACCTCTCATCCATAGGAATGATCTACGCCCTTTCGAGACGCATCCTACCAAACCCCTTGTTTACGCCAATTCAACCTAAACCCCCTAGTACAACCGCGGATATTGACATGGAACGAGGCCGATGGCGCTTAGAAGAATGTCTTAGATTTGCTACTGAAATGGCTGGACGTAAAGTTCGCCGCAAGGGATTTGCGGGACTTGCCAAAGCCATGGAAAACGTTGGCTGGTTTGCTGACAACTAATTTCATCTAATATCTAGATGTCCCATCATTACAAACGGAGCAAATGGTTTCTTATTATATGAGGAGGTATATTCTGTTGTCTAATATTCACTGATATTCTATTCGTCTGGCGGACCTTATCTCATGCTTACATGTTTTATACCCTATACCGCATCAATACCCTTAGTGTCTTTCGGCCGAGTGCGGCGTTTTACTGATGTATATATATTGCATTCGTAGTGTCCATCTCATATAAATCGCATCTCTTCTCAACATCCCCTCTACATATTTGCCATAAGCGCAACTCCATTCGCTATGATGGTAGTTGTCATCCACCAGATATGAAGACTATGTCTTTGGAACGCATTATTACGGTTACTCCAAGCTGAAGCAAGAGGTGCCGAGATGATGCTTGTTGAAGGAACATTCCTGGACCCACAGTTGCTAAATGAGCCATTAAAGTTGACTTCACATAAGGTGTCTTCGGGAAGCTACCCAGATTCAAGCTAGTCATTAGACTCCATCAACCATCATGAGGCAAAATGCAAGAAACTCACAGTGCCATCCGTAAAGTAATCACGTATAATAGCCCGTGTGCAAGCAGAGTACGTTTCCAATGTTGTATGACCAGATGCATTATGTTGAATCAAGGCTGCCTGTCGCTTGCCAACATTCAAACGGTTGACAAGTTTTCGAGCTGCAGCGAGCGGGGTGATGACATCGAACGTATTTCCAATAACCAGAACTGGGTTAGCAAGTTTAGGAGCTGGAAAAGACGGCTGATGCCGTTCAACAGCACGAACAGGCCATAGATGACAAAAGAAGGTCGGCTGCAGCGAATAAGATTCATAGCAAGTTCAGCTCAGAATCTCGGCATACTCACCACTTCACTCAGTGCAAGAGGCCCATACACGTTTGAAACTTCTCGTGTAAGACGCACAACTTCGTTGAGAACATCTTTTGTCGTGGTGTTTGTATTGTTACCAGAGTCCCCACACCAAATGGCGTATGTCCTAAGGGTTGTATATCTCAGCAACAAAACGGTCCAGAAGCATAGTATCTTACGCTGATCTAATTGTGGCATAGAATTCGTCAGGAAGCCGGCGCTTCGTTAGATCTTTCTGGGTACCGAATAATGAACTGTCACGTCTAAGTGATAGATTTAGAGTAAACAGCTGCTCAGAGAATCCTCCCCATGAAGTAGGGGATCGAGCAGCACCAGCCAGGTATGCTAAATGGAAATGCACTGGGGTCAACGCACACACGCATTAGTGGAGAGCTGACATACTTCTAACAAGATCAGAGTTGGTTACTTGCGTGTCAGCATACGCAGCCTGTAATAGAAATGATTGTTAGCCATCTCGGTGAGCAATGGATTAATGGGAGCATGCACTTACGTCGATGAGTTCATTGGCCCACTGCTGAATAGTTTGACCAGTGGAGCCAGTCGAGGCCATGGGACATCGTGATGGTCCAGCAGCCGCACAGGCATCGTAGAATGCTTGCAGGGCTGAATTTGCATCCTGAATATTCTCTTGAAAGGTGCATCAGCTCGTCAATCTAGGAGAATACGATGCTAAATCCAACCTATGTAAGCCTATGTCGATTGAATCTGTGGTAAATCCTCCGGGTCAACACACTTCTCATCATAGGACATACTTTGTAAGGTTCCTTCTGGTAGTATCCCCCAGCATCCAGCACACCATCCAGGACTATTCGGCCGACTCGACTCGGATACACTACGAGAAGAAATCTCGCATTAATCCCACAAAGCACTATGATACCACTTACGGTCCATGAGTGTTGCTCCAAGAACTGTACCGTATCTGACGTAACATTTGAGGGTGGAGGATGATGCGCAATCCGGAAGACTCACGAGAACCCCCAATAATGAATCGGTTTTCCCTGGCCTTCGATAGCATCGGCAAGTGACACTAAATCCTTAACAGTGGCAACGGTTCCGACATATTTCAGTTCTTCTCCATTGTTCTTGATACATGTCTCCACGACGGAATTGAATGACGCCTTGATATGAGTGCCACTATTGATAAACTGCTCAATATCAGCTTGTCCAGGCCCAGCTGAACGTGCTTGAAGAGTATTTTGAATAAGAGACGTATATTGATCCAATGACGCTTGGGCAAACGAGGTATCTTTTGTGTGTTGAAAACAATTGATTGATGGTTTGGAGAGACCTACTCCCCTCGGATCCCAGCCTATCAAGGTACGAATGTCAGAACTGATATCAAGACCATTTGATGCATTGCTGACTTATTATGTCGAAGTCACCCCCAATTATGTTGAATAGTGTCACAGCACTGACTGAATTCAGAAAGGCAGCACCCGAACTTCCTGGACCTCCCTGACAAGTACATAAAACGCATGTTAACGACGAGTATGGTGAAAAGCCGCGCGCATGAGCCTTACCGGATTAGTGAATATGGTTCCGACAGCGGCCGAATTTCGAGAAGGTATTTTCTGCACATATAAAGTTGCTGTTCTGGGATCGGAGGTGTTCGTCCAATCAAGTGGCACCGTAAAGTTAGCGCAGATTGGGGTACTCCAAGGTGGGTTGGGTAGAGACCGAAGCCATTCTTGAGCCGTAATGCATGGTCCCCAGCTGAGAGAGGTAGCCTGTTGCGAGATGTGACTATGGCCCGAAAGCACTGGATACGTCGCAGCCTTTGCAAGTGATATGTAGATTTGGATGAGCAGCGTTGCTTTTTTTGTTGTCATGACGCATGTCAGCCAACGGGGCGCACAAGGAAGGACTAAGTCCTTTCCTTTCAACAATTTATACAGCGACTCACAGCTTGGCTGGTACTACCCGGAGGTCGGAAACCATGAATTGCTAGTATGTCTTTTGTTGACGACACGCAATAGCCGGTAACGTATCGGCGCATCCGACACGCAAAATTGCCGATGACGTATTTCGGCAGTCCTTGGCTGAGGGCGAGCTGAGGGCGATCCATAGGATGATCACCACGTGCGTACTCTCCTCTGTCATTATTAAAACATATTACCCGCAATTGTGAGGTGGGTATTGCATGTAAATGCTAGGAAAACCAGTACTGTTGCTGGATACTGTTACAGGTGGACGTTACAAATTGTTTGTTGAGTATTACTAGCTCTGTCAGTCCCTTCAACGACAATGATGATTCGAATCATGACCCCGAACCTATTTTCAGAGTCAATCAGAGCCCTTACTTGGAAGTTGGTCCGGAGGAAGCAGAAAGAATGGTAGAAGTGGCGGTCGTAGACGCGGTACCAGTGGTGCTGGGACCCTCAATACCAAAGAAACCTTTGGTTTCAGTTTCGCAGAAAGTGTCTTCGGGTAGCTGCAGGGCCACGGTAGCGAGTTAGTGACATTAATGGCAAGTGAATATAAACTAGAACCTACCTTCCCATTCGTGAAATAATTTTGCATAATGCTCCATGTACACGACGAATAAGTCTCCCATGAAGGATGGCCGCTTCCATTATGCTGAACCAAGGCAGCTTGCCTTTTGTTACTGTTCAATCGAAAGACCAGTTTTTGAGCCCAAGAGAGCGGGGTTATGACATCGTATGTATTTCCGATTACCAACACTGAATTCGCGAGTTCAGGAGCCAAATCAGGTGTTTGATGCCGTTCGACAGCGCGGAAGGGCCACAGGTGGCAGTAAAAAGCTGGCTACAACAAAAATAGTTTGTGTGTGAAATAACGCTTACACTATATTAGATTAACTCACAAATTCGATCAAAGCAAGTGGTCCATGGACGTTTGATACCTCGCGGGTGACACGCACGACTTCATTGAGAACATCTGATGTAGTCGTGCC
>WSTZ01000590.1:0-11459 GCA_019632295.1 Tulasnella sp. 418
TCACCAAGCATCTGCTTCTGCTCCATTGGCGAAGCAGCTGCAAGAGAGGCAGCGGTGAGGCCACTTCCTTCGACGAGAGGGGTGTTAGGTCCTTTGGCGGGAGCAGCAGCAGGTCTGGCAGCAGCGGGGCCACCACGGGGAGCACCAGCTGGAGGAGCACCACCGCGTCCAGGAATGCCATTTGGTGGAACGGCGGCCGGTCTAGTGGTAGTGGCAGGTGGGCCGGGAGCGGTTCCAGGAACAGGAGCCCGAGCACCAGTAGGAGGAGCGTTGGTGGCAGCAGGAGCGGTGCCTGGAGCAGGAGCGGGAGCACGTTGATTTGCAGGAGGGACGCCACCAGGAGTAGCACCAGGAGCAGGAGGAGCACGGGGTGCATATGGTGTCGCCATGGTATTGTAACTTTGAGGTGGAGGAGGAATTTGTCCATAGCCAGGTATGGGTGCCATACCAGCGGGCACCTGTCCAGGAGGATATCTGGGACGAGGAGGCATCATACCTGGCTGAGGATAACCCATTACTCCAGGACGAGGACCTGCAGGGGGAGCACCATAGGGAGCGGGACCAGGGTAGTACATTTGAGGAGCCATAAACGGAGGAGGAATACCAGCAGCAGCTGACTGTTGCAGTCTGAGATGGTTCCTTTGAGCGATCTGCGACTCGAGCTGCTGACGACGAACTTCACGACGTTGAGCAAGAGATACGTAGAGCGGCTTATTTCCGATCATCTTGTTGTTCATCTCGGAGACCGCTTTGGTAGCCTCATCCGGAGAAGAAAAGCAAACGAAGCCGAATCCCTTGGACTTGCCCTTTTCGTCGCGCATGATCTTGCAGCTGGTGATGGTTCCGAATGCCTCAAACTCACTACGGAGTTTGTCATCATCGAAGTCATCCTCGAGATTCTTGACGTAGAGGTTGACGCCTTGATACTTGGAAAGCTTCTCCATTTTCGCCTGCTCGTAGGACTTGCGAAGTTCCTCTTCACGCTCATTCTTCTTCTGAGCACGGGCGACATAGAGCTTCTTTCCTTTGTAGTCCGAGTCATGAAGCTCATCAACGGCCTTCTGAGCATCCTCGTGATGTTCGTAGTTGACGAAACCAAAGCCCTTGTTCTTACCATCTTCGTCAGTTTGAATGATGGCAGAGGTAATGCTACCGAATTGTTCGAAGAGCTGGACGAATTCATCTTCCGTTGTATCGGTATCCAAGTTTTTGATGTACAGATTGGTGAACTGTGCCTTCATTTCGTCGATCTTGGATTGACGTTCCTAAGGAGCGAGGTATTAGACTTCAACGACCTTTCTATCAGTTTCTAGAATAGACCAACCTTCTTGGAGATATGATGACCCACATAAACCTTCTTGTCGTTGAGCAACATGCCATTTACAGCTTTGATGGCAGCGTCAGCAGACTCGGCGGTCTCATAATGAACGAAGCCATAGCCGCGGGAGGCACCGTGCTCATCGGTGGCAACTTTGCAGGACAACACATTTCCGAACGCGGCAAAGGTATCGTGAAGAGCCTAGATATCAACTTGGTGAGTACATCGTTCAAACCCAGATACACAAAGAACAAACCTTGTTATCGATACCTTCATCGAGGTTCTTGATGAAAATGTTTCCCTGACCGGTCTTGCGAAGAGCAGGGTCACGCTGAGACCACATGATACGACTAAGGACAGTTGGTTAGCCCTAGCATAATTGATATCTGGCTAATAAACGTACCAAGCTCGACCCTTAATCAAGGAATAGTTAAGAGTCTCGAGAGCACGTTCGCCATCGGCAGCGTTGAGATAATTGACATAGGCATATCCAAGAGAGCGACGAGTCACGGCGTCACGACAAACACGAATGCTGAAACGCGATTTATGGGTGAGCAAGACGTAAAAAGTCGGTGCACCGGCCAAAAATTACACGGTGCATTGAACTAATTACGCACCTAGCGACTGGACCGAGCATGTTGAATATTTCAAAGAGCATTGCCTCAGTAACGGAGGGATCCAGCTCTCCAACGTACAGGGATGCAGAGGGAGCGGCGTTGCCAACAGCGGGAGGCATGAAGGCGGGTTGATGAATCATCTGAGGAGGAACCTGTTGCTGCTCAACGGGTGGTTGACCTTGCTGGATGTCAGCTGGGACAGCGGCAGGGGGAGGTGGTGAAGTCGGATTAGACATGATTATGTGTTTCTAGAGTGGAAAGGATGGCAAGAAAAGGTTTTGGAATTTGGGTTTTTCTTTTGAGGTGTAGTCTGGGTCGTTACTGCTTCTGACTTGGTGTTTTTGGCGAATAATCGAACTGACTGGGGTTTTTTAGATTTTCTATGGGATGGCAGTTAGTACAACGACAAGGACATAGTCATCACTACTCACTCTGATTTTTTTGTATCTGGCAATGGGGCTCTCGGTATGAAGATGGCTTAAAGAAAAAAAGAAAGGCCAGCAATTCGAGGGGAGGCCAGCTTTAAGGGGCTCCCCTGCGGAGACACGCGGGGTTTCAAAAACTGTGGACCAAAAAACCTTATATGCAGTTCATCAACCACAAAATAACCACAAATTACTGTTTAGGGGGATACATCTCGCATAGCTCGTAGACGATAACAATCATGGATACACGCGACGGATCATAAAAAGTAAAAAGAAGAAATAGGCACCATGCGAAATCAAAACCCAAGTCACCACACCTCCCTTTTCGGTTCTATGCCTATACATTATTATTCATCCTCGAGTGAAATAAGCTTTGGCACCATGTTCGGCCAGTTCGCCTGCGGATTGACTCGTGAGCATTTCAAGTAATGACGTATGTGGGGAACCAACCTTTGGCTTTTGTGAAACTATGTCCAGCGTCATTGTGGTGTGCCCATGTCTAGGTTGTCAAAATTAGAAACAGTCTGTGTTTGTTCTCAGTGACGCACCAGACGATAGTACCAGCCCAAACCAACTCCTTGTAGGACCCATCCGACTGTAGCTATGGCACCTAAGACACCAGCAACGATGTGACCTTGAGAAAATGCCTGAATGGTTTGGATCAAGCCACCCGATCCAGTCGAAGGGATACCGATAATCATGTAAATGGAAAACAGGAGATGCCAACCCCCGAAAAAGAAGTATATGTCTGTTAATCGCAATCAAATGTCAAAACCAGTTCTATGTGTGAAGCATATACGGGCGTACAGTAATAGAGAGCTTGTTCCTGGCGGAGGTGGAAAGGATTATGAGCACAGCGTCTGACAGCAAGGGGCACAGCATCCACAGTACCTTCATGTAACCATTGTATATGGGCCTAGGGTGTCTATCAGCGGCTGAGTCATTGCAAACAAAAGTATGTTGGCTTACCTGTACCAAAGCAAGAACGACAAAATGCCAATCATCGGGATGTAGCTGAAAGAAATTACTCCTATCAACACCTAGGCAACGGGAATGTTTATCACGCAGCTTACCCGATACTCGCACCCAAGTCCTTTCCACCATCTGGCGCACCTGCCAGAAGCACCAGTAGACATGCAACCATGTTGACAATAAGAGTAATCAGGAGGACGAGCCATAATTGATAGAGCCGTGTTACTGTGGTTCGGTGGGCTTCCGGTATTTCATCAGGAATCGAGTGATAGATCAATGGGAAGACTGATATCAGTCACAAGAGGTGATATGTGTTAGCCCCATATACTCTATTCAACAACAGCGCCAATTTGACATTGAAACTCACATGGGGGCCAGTTGTTTCTCCCATGCTTTTTAATATGCTCAGCTTTAGCATTGAGCGCCTGTTCTCGAGCAGCGAGTTCCCGCTCTCTGCGTTCGAGTTCTGCTGCACGATCGTTTGTAGAAGTTGAGTACTGTGTTGAAGTCGCAGGGTCATCGAAAGGATTCGTATCGAGTGATTGATTGGATGCAAATGGATTTTCTGTCAACCGGCCTATCATCATGTTCCATAATCAATATACATTGAAACAGGAATACAAAGTCACTCACTCATCGTGTTCTGAGGTTGCGTGGTCGTAGGGAGGGATCGCTTATAGCGGTGCCTGTTGACGGCGTAGTCGGTCTATGTTGGTATTGAACATGTGGGAATTTCGATGTTTCGTTGGCTATTCTACTCCATTACACTTTTAACCACTACCATCATCCAGGCCCATGGTTAG
The DNA here is from genome assembly GCA_019632295.1 of Tulasnella sp. 418. Taxonomy (NCBI): domain Eukaryota; kingdom Fungi; phylum Basidiomycota; class Agaricomycetes; order Cantharellales; family Tulasnellaceae; genus Tulasnella; species Tulasnella sp. 418. The sequence goes on from WSTZ01000590.1 coordinate 4,136, forward strand.
AGTACTAATAAAGGTAAGTTCAACTTGGTTCATCATCTGTGCAATAGTTGCTAACGACTTTGTGTAGGGCGGCAGGCAAGTAATCTGATTTTTGGTAGCGCGTCACATGTCTCACGAGTGTTGTTTCTCTTCATTAGTTGGAAGAACTCTGAAGGTATGTGGTACAGCGTTCATCACATTCCTTATGATACTCATACTTGTATGATTATAGATGAAGTTCTAAAGGCTGCTATTGCAAAGTACGGCAAGAACCAGTGGGCTCGTATATCCTCTCTCCTTGTCCGCAAAACTCCCAAACAATGTAAAGCCCGTTGGTACGAATGGCTAGACCCATCCATCAAAAAGACAGAGTGGTCAAAGGTACTTGCTTCACTTTCTACGGCTAACCACCTTCTAACCACACCTCTTAGACTGAAGATGAAAAACTCCTTCACCTTGCAAAACTCATGCCTACCCAATGGCGGACTATCGCCCCAATAGTCGGACGGACAGCAACACAATGTTTGGAGCGGTATCAGAAGCTGTTGGACGAGGCAGAAGCCAAGGAGAGTGCAGAACTGGGTTTGGCTGGACCTGAAGGAGCTGAAGGCCAGCCCAGTGCTGACGACATAAGACGACTCCGTCCTGGAGAGATTGATCCCGACCCAGAAACGAAACCTGCTAGGCCGGATCCCATAGACATGGACGAAGATGGTGATTACTCTTTCGCTTGTGTGGTTGCAAGGTTGACTGACCACTTATCAACATTGTTTAGAAAAGGAAATGTTGTCGGAGGCTCGTGCTCGTCTTGCCAATACTCAAGGTAAAAAGGCCAAACGAAAGGCTCGTGAACGCCAATTGGAGGAGGCCCGAAGACTTGCAATGCTGCAGAAAAAGCGTGAACTGAAAGCTGCTGGTATTATCTCGCGGAGTAAACCCAAGAAGAAGGGAATGGATGTAAGTCAGCAACCACGTCGCTGCTGTGAACCTACTAACTCTCGGTTTAGTACAACGCCGACATTCCATTCGAGAAAAAACCAGCACTTGGGTTCTACGACGTTTCTGAAGAAAACGCCAAAGCCCAACACGCTCCTATCGGACAAACGCTTCGTCGACTAGACAACAAACGAAAACCTGATCAAGATGAATCAGAAGCCAAAAAACGGGCGAAACGAGAAAAGGAAGCCAAAGAGCACGGCACGAAATTCATTGCTGCTCGTGACGCTCAGATTCAAAAATTGAAGGAGGCTGAATCCATAGGGAAGAGGAGAAAACTCGTTTTGCCGACAGCTCAGGTTGGCGAGGCTGAATTGGAGGAGATTGTCAAGATTGGTCAGGCTGGAGAGAGTGCTAGAGCTTTGGTGAGCGACGAAGGTGAAGGAGCGGACGCAAGTGGTAAATTGCTGGAAGCGTATGAAGGACTTGGACATGCTATGATGGCGAGAACACCGAGAACAGCTCCGCAAGGTACGTTCATCGTATTCTTTCATCAGTAATCAACTAACACGATTGTATAGAGGACAACATCATGGCCGAAGCTATTGCCCTTCGCAACATGACGCAAGTTCAGACACCTCTGTTAGGCGACGAGAATACACCACTTCATGTTCCAACCGGTGGTGGAACCGGCTTCGAAGGTGCAACTCCTCGCCATCAGGTTGCCTTTACACCCAATCCACTCGCTACTCCACGAGGACCAGGAGGTGCCTATGATCCGTCTGCAACACCGTTGGCAGGCGGTGCCACTCCTCTTCGAACTCCAATGAGAGACAATCTCAACATCAACGCCGACGATGCGTCTTCGTATGTTGGTGATACTCCACGAGATAACAAAATTCGAGCAAATGCCACCAAACGTGCGCTCAAACTTGGCTTCTCAAGCCTCCCGAAACCGAAGAACGACTTCGAGGTGTTACTTCCTGATGAAGAGGAAGATGCTGAAGAAGAGGATGGTAGGGTGGTCACTGAGGAGGATGCGGCAGAGCGAGACGCCAGGATCAAACGCAAAAAGGCCGAAGAGGAAAGGAAGGCACTGGCTCGAAGGAGTACTGTTGTACAACAAAACCTACCTCGCCCTGTGAATGTGGATGTTGAAGCACTTCTTGCTGAACTCTCCACTATACCCGAGGAGGATCCCGAATTAGTCAATGCTCGACGTCTCGTGGATACTGAACTCGTCAACCTGCTTCATCATGACACCATTGCTCACCCCCTTCCTGGCACCGCCTATCCCGGAGGCACGGAATCTTCTTATGACATGCCTCAAGATGAGGATGTTGCATCGGCCAAAGAGATTATCCATTCAGAGTTGGCCCAATCGCTTGGTTTCCCAGGCGCCAACGCCGAGCAAGTCAAACAGGGTGTAATTCTACTCGCTTCCGAAGAAGAGGTTGATTACAACAATCTCTCATGGTCTTCGACGCGCCGGAATCTTGCATACAGTGTCAAGACCCAATCATGGGTTGAAAAAGAATCACTGTCTGAGCAAGAGAGGATCGAGGGTATTCGTCATCTCCTGGAACAAGACCGACAAGCTATGGCCAAGGAAGCGGCCAAAGCTGCCAAGATCGAGAAGAAGCTTGGTGTTACCTTAGGCGGATATCAAGCTCGCTTTGCTGCACTTGGAAAACGCATGACAGACGCGTTCGAGTCCATTGTTCAGCAGAAGATCGATCTGGAGTCTTTCGCTGCTTTGAGTATCTCTGAAGGTGCCGCTGCTCCACGACGTGTCCAAGGGTTGAGCGAAGAGGTAGAGAAGCTTCAACGAAGAGAGAATGGATTACAGGAGAGATATGCGGAATTGGATGAACTCAGAAGAGAACTCAAAGCAAGGATTGCCGAGAAGGAGGAGAAGATCATGCTGGAGGCTGAAGCGGAGAACGAAAGGGTCATGGCGGAGATGGAGGCTGCTGAAATGGCTGCTGCGTAGAGCGCTTGAGCGTACATTTGTTTTGTATTTCTCCTTACTATATAGCTCTATTGGTAAATGCTACGCAGTGCTTCAGTCGAAATGTTGTTCGCTGTTTGTTCTTGTGCTACACATCCGTTTTGACTACCAAACCTCAACACTCGTCCGTGCCCGAATTCATCAGCGTCAAAGCTAAATTAGCCTTGAAAGCGAGCGCTTTATCAATATGACAGCCGGACTGAAAAGTACGGTTGGAGTTCTTTGGAATTCAATGATTTCAATGATAACTGACCTCGTGTCGTGGGATATCCCAGCTGTCATCCTCCTATCGTTTGTACTCGCGGTTGGGTTTTTGTTGATTATCCTTTCATGCGCATTATGGTCGAATTGGCTACCTTTGTTGGTTGGTGAGTATCATTCCGGCGTTGGTCGCCCCGCCCAGACACTTGGAGGTTTTTCTCGCCACTCACCCCATTCCATTCTACTTTCGCAATTAGCTCTCACCTTTGTCATTGCACCGCTACCGAACGCCATATTCGCTCACTGTGGCGGCGATGACCTATCATCGGAGTATGAAGGCAACCCCGCAGTCGATGTGGGCCGCTTCATCACCTCCATCATTGTCGTCACCGGATTCGCTTTGCCATTGGTCCTGGCTCATGCTGAAGTGATCAAGCCTACCGCTTCTGTCATGTCCATCGTCGGAGGAGGTTTGGTTTACGGAACCATCCTTGCTTATTCGCAGGTGTTCAAGCAAGATGCAGATGAATTCTAGAGCGGTTCAGGGTAACAAACGTAGGAGATTGCTCAGTGTTAACAATGTCCAATTGTGTTGATGCAGAATGTTGTGCGGTGGAATGTAGCTTGTCGCGAAAGGTGAATGTAGCCTGATGTATTACAGTTTGAATGTACTCATCGGCCAGTCTGCTCGAATACCATGTACATTACTTGCTTTCTCCTGTGATTTATCTTGTTCGCTGCATGATTACTTTGCTATTCAAAGGGGTGGAGATGATATTATAACCCACGGTTAGTAGATCGACTCAATATCAGCTTGAACTGGCCCAGCCTCTCCAACCATGGTATGCCACTAATGCGTATGAAACACCTAAACAAATGACATAATTCATTATTTCACAAGGTCTTAGCTGATCTCGGAAGGAGGATAAACTCGGCTTTTGCCCAACTAAGTCGCTCCCCAGTCATCGATGACAAGGTGTGTAATTTCATTCTGCTGTACCTGGTACATAAAACTCAGAATATAATTAACACAGGCCCTTGATGCACTATTGAAAGAAGTTGCCTCAGCGCTCCTAGAATCTGATGTCAATGTGAAGCTTGTAGCAACTCTTAGACAGAAAGTGAAGGCAAAGGTCAAGGCCCAGATTGAGGCTGGTGCCGACAAGGGAAAGGACATCAACAGAAAGAGTATAATACAAAGGGTGCGTTTCTCATGAATCCAGTATATAAGTACATATCGACTGATTGTAATTCGATGCTAAGGCGATATTCGATGAACTAGTTCAGCTTGTTGACCCTGGGGTGGAACCATATAAACCTAAGAAGGGCCATTCCAATGTTATCATGGCCGTTGGTCTTCAGGTTGGTATTCAGCTATCCTAGATATTGACTCTATATTGACTGGTAGTTTCATTAGGGAAATGGAAAGACCACTACCTGCACCAAGGTACGCAGTACACGAGTGGTTTACACGCATGCCGCGTTACTTATACCTTTTCTGTTAGCTTGCAGTTCATTACCAGCGTCGAGGTCTCAAGTCATGTATAGTCTGTGCGGATACATTCCGTGCTGGTGCATTCGATCAAACACGACAATCTGCTACAAAGGCAAAAATTCCGTACTTTGGGTCCTACACTGAGACGGATCCAGTTGCGATTGCTGCACAGGGAGTAACAAAATTCAAGAAAGAGAGATTCGAAGTGATCATTGTAGATACATCTGGAAGGCATAAACAGGAGGCTGAACTTTTCCAAGAAATGATTCAAATCGGTGAAAAGGTCAATCCAGATATGACTGTGTTGGTCTTGGATGCGAGCATTGGTCAGTCTTACTCCTCATGTGAACAAAAGGGATGCTTACATTCGTACTTGTATAACAGGTCAAGCTGCAGAGGCACAAGCGAAGGCATTCAAGGAAAGTGCAGATTTCGGGGCAATCATTGTCACCAAGATGGACGGACATGCTAAAGGTGGTGGCGCTATCTCTGCGTAAGGATGATATATCAGCTGCATGCTGCATCACAAATTGCTAATCAGACTATCACTTCTCTAGCGTGGCCGCAACCAAAACCCCAATCATCTTCCTTGGTACAGGTGAACATCTCCATGACCTTGATCGATTTTCTCCAGAGCCTTTCATTTCGAAGATGCTTGGGATGGGAGATATCCAAGGATTTATGGATCACATGCAAAATGTCGCTATGGCTAATCCAGAAAAGCAAAAGGAGATGCAGAAGAAATTGGGCGAAGGTAAATTGAGCATTCGAGATTGGAGAGAACAGATTCAGAATGTGATGAACATGTAAGTCAATCCTGCCACACCATTATTGAGGCAAGAATTGACTCTTTTTTCAGGGGTCCGCTTTCAAAGATCGCGTCGATGATCCCGGGATTACCACAAGGAATGTTGGAAGGAACTGACGAAGAAGGTGGTGCCCGGATGAAAAGGATGATGATTATCACGGATAGCATGACAGCTGCGGAACTGGATTCTGACGGATCTCCATTCATCATCTTTGACGAAAAAAACAACAAGGTGGTAGATGTCAACAAGAGGCGGCTCAAGAGAATCGCAAAAGGTAGTGGATCGAGTGTGCGAGAAGTGGAAGAGATGCTATGTCAGTATCGTATGATGAGTAACATGGCAAAATCTGTTGGCGGAAAGAATGGATGGTGCGTTGCGGAGGGCCGCTCATGCACGAGCAAATGGCGATCACGTTGTCTGACTATACGTGCCATTATGTAGGATGCAGAACTTACAAAAAATGCAACAGGCCATGGGTCGTGGAAGAGGAGCTGGAGGAATGCCAACTCCTGCCCAGATTGCACAGATGCAGGTGAGTCTCAACGAACCATTATCCTGCAATATTAGTTCATGTGCTGTATTACTCCAGCGTTCACTTCCTCCTGGCATGCTTCAGCAAATGAGACAATCTGGCGGAAATATGCAAGAAATGATGAAAGCTATGATGGGAGGCGCCAGCGACGAAGAGATGGGCGAGATGAACCGTACGTATTATTCCCACAATCGGTCCCATCCTCAAGCTGAACATTGTTTTGGAATGTCCAGGAATGATGCAACAGATGGCCGGTGGTATGGGTGGATTGGGAGGTATGGGACAGATGTTCCAGAATATGATGGGAGGAATGGGCAGGGGACGTTAGATTCTCTTGATTTTTGCACACATTCATCAATTTGCGAGATGAGGCTGTTCATTGTACTCGGTATATTTCAGTTCATACATGTAGTAATCCAAGGTTCTGGTGCGCCGAAGAAGTAAGCGAGAAGTGGGTGCAAGGGAACAAAAATATTGTGCGCGGCATGGACGACTGTTCATTTCTTCCACCGCAGTCGTTCCTGCTCTTCTAATTCTCGCTCTCGTTCCTTTTTCCACAATTTCTTCTGCTGACTTGCTGAAGCTTTGCTGCTAAATAGGAACGATGAGGTGTGCTTGTCTGCTCCAGTCTTTCGGGAGAAATTTCCAGTTCCTTGGAATAAGACCTAAGTCGAGATGGACGAGCTTGAGAAATCAGAGTGAGAATGTTACTAATTATACATACCACCCAGAGACCGAACAAGCCAGTAAAGCCGCATCCAATTGTTATGAGCAAGCCAAGGGCGCCGATTTGATAAGTGTTGTATGCAATAAACGAAGTAAGGGACAGCGCCAAGCTCAGCGGAATGAGCAGAGGATGACCGGACACTGGATCGGATGGGAGTGTTCTTGAAATTGGTGGAGGATCGGGGATCTGCATTCCGGAGAAGAATTCAGAGAATGCGGGGGTTGAATGAATAATGCTTTGCTCACCGAAGTTACGAGACCGATTGCGACAGCCAAAAGTCCTATCCCAACATGAGTACACAAGAAAGACTCGAGAGCCGTTAGTTCATCTCGATGGTTTACAGGAGAAGTTGTTGATGGAGTGGAGAGGAAGAGAACAAATCGAGGAAAGAGCAAAAGTGGAATCGCGAGAAGCGTAAGCCTGTCATAATCAGCATAATTAGTGTTTTTAGGCCTCAAGTCAAAGATAATAATTATTACCATCCTGCAGTAACCCATGCCCATATACCGGCACTTGTGTCGAGGGGTGGAGTCTGTACTGTAGTAGAATTTCCTGTTCTTTCAGCTGAAGAATCTCGGGAAGATGGATGAACTGGAGGAGGAGGATATGTATTGAGTTCTATGCCTTCTGATGT
>WSTZ01000591.1:0-13822 GCA_019632295.1 Tulasnella sp. 418
TGCAAGCCTACTTTCTGAATGACGAGATTGCTTACACATAGATACTTTAGAGATGGTCCACTTTATTTATTAATCATCGCCAAAGCACAGCTTGTCAATCATATAGCTACATATGATTCAACATTTATAATCTTTCTATCTAGACCGATGCTGTCCAGCAGAGGTCTTGGGTTGTATCCCATGCCGAGCATGTAATTCATATTGAAGTTTTAACTGCATGGAGCATATTTCCCGGGCTAGTAAATTCCATCCATCAGAAATGATGATCAGCAGCCTAAATATTATCGTAAGAGGAATAGGGTACAAACCCGGCGATTTCAATGCCGCCTGACTGGTCCATATCTTCCGTCACGTAACAGAAGTGGTCCTCTCAGCCGGTTCTTTGAAAAGATAGCTGCTACAAAGAAGAGACTGATTTCATGATAGGAAATGAAGTCCAGGAGCGAACTCTACTGTGAGTATCCTCTGTAGTATGCATAAATTGTGAACAACCGCACACTATAACACGTGTCGAAAGTGGACCCTCGTTGCCGCGGCAGGTCCTATTCCCTTACTGCTTTGTTGCTCTTAGTTTGAGCGACACCCGACCTTGTCACTGTTCAACGATTCTGTATGAGTTGATCAACAGAAGTTTCAAAAGACCGTCATCATCATTCTTCTGACCCCATTAACCATACGGTTGAATCTTAGTAATCGCTTAGTTAGCAGAGTACACACTCCCGTTTTGACGCTTAGAGAAAGGAAGAGATTCGGGAGAACGAGAAACCCAACAGCAAATCGCTCGCCATGTCAGAATCAATCTCCGCCACCGCAACAGCGGAACCGACGCGATCTACTTACCTGACACAGAAGCCACAGCGACACTCGCTTAAATTAGCCGAATCTTAAAAGTGGCGAAGGTAGTGGTGTGCGTTATACCAATTCTTCAAGGTTAATGAAAAGCCAACGGGAATCGGAAAATTGCATATGATTGGTCACGCATTCAGACTCGTGACGATACATTAGCTATTGGAGAATTACAAATCATCATCAAAGCCATGCCATGCCATCCACGCTCCGAATGCAGGACCTACTTCGTTTTCCACCGAATCCTAACCTCCTGGACTTGTCTCCCAGATGTGGACTGAAGTTGTTGGCCAAGAGGTAGAAGTCTAAGAGTACTTCGGACTTATCAATGATAAACCAATAAGGGAGCATACATTGAGCATCTTTTCCCATCCGCCAGCTCAAGCACGCAATGTCCGCTAGAAAAGTCGGTAGGAGCTGACATACAACAAGGAAAAGCTACTTATAACAACAACCAAAAAAGATCGATAAAAGCGTGGTTCGAACCACCCTTGACCCATTATGCCTATCAGTGAATTTAGTGGGTTTAGATGTACTTTAAGAGTAAGGTCATCGACACAAACAAAGTCCAAGAGAGCGTATGATCACCACGACATAAGTAATTGAGAATAGAAACAACGCTAGCGTAACCCACCCTTCACTCCTATGACGACAAGCGAGCTAGTTTCGTTGGCAAACAATGGACTCTCGGGCCTCTCTTCACAACTTGCGTAATCACTTAGCCGCTATTACGATACCGAAGCATCATTTCGTATCTACACATCGCACGATTTCTTTGTGTTAAGTAAAACTGTCGAAAGTGAAGAAGCATTACTGATTGGGGTGTGCTATGCAACAAGATGGCTTTTTTTTAACAAGGTGAAAGTAATGATCTATTCAATCTCCGTCAATCAATACATGGGGTAATAATGAACAATGTGAAACAAGTGGAATATCTCTTAGACTTTAAAAGAGAATCAAAAGTGACCGCCCAGTTGGCACTTGCAATACTTTACATGATCGATGCGCTCACCGGTAATACCTGAATCGGCAAGTCTCTTGCGGCTAAAGTCTGATTCAGCTCAAGTTGGATGCATAAGAAGTCAGCGACTTCAGTTCGTCATTATGATTGGGGTGAGTGCCAGGCTAGCAAGTTTCATTCATGGTAACAAGCCGGAAATATTCAGGAGGTCGGATTTTAACGTAAGACGACTAAGTCGGTGATTTCAATGCCGTCCGACTAGTCCATGTTTATCTTTCACCATGTATCAGATTCACTTGTATCTATGAAAGAACTACCTACCGGCAAGAAGCGTCGTGTACGATAGCAGAATGAACTGAGCAAACGCTGTTTGAGAGCCTGAGTCACATATACGTATGCCAGTGAGCAAGAAAGTCGGCGACGGGTGTCCAGCTGCTCGATCATATAAACTGGATTAATTGCAGATGATTAGCTATGGGGTGTTTCATCGTTGAGGTTGGAACATACAGCAGAAAGCAAGTTGCTCCATCCGATTCGGCGCAGAGAATGTAGTGCCGTGGAAAATACATGATATTAGCACGTTGATCCTCATCTCCCGCAGCGTACAGATGATCAAATACGGACCTGCGGTACTCATTACCGCCATGAGCTTCTGAAGTCTCTTTCTGTTTCCTAGACTTGTACGCACATGTGACGGCTAATTTGCTGGAATTATAGCCGGGACCTTTGACGTCGCTTCATTTATCCCTACGATATGATGAGTAGAGCTTTGTATTTCTCCATGGAATTGTTAGAAGGTAACGATACGAAGCCGTTATCTTCGATAGCTGATCGATCTACCTGGTGATAGCTCTGTAAACAATGTAAGTCTTCTTAACAAATCCAGTTTGGTAGGAGGTATCGGCATTGGCCTCAGGGACATCCATTAGAGGAAAAGCGCCAATTTTTCGCTGAATATACCCTTGTTTAGAAGCAGAAATATGGGTGAAGGGCGTTGGTTTAATGATGCATGTTGCAGTAGAATGTTTCCTTAGTTTTAGGAGAGTTATGACTTTTCAGTCGGTGAGATGGCCGAGTGGTTAAGGCGCTAGTTTCAGGAATTTCAAACTCCGATCACTAGTTCAAAGATAAATAAAGAGCATCATGTGGTTTCTGTCGAAAACCGAAAATGGTAGAATTGGGAGCGCTCTGGAGACAGCGCGTTTGACGAGAAATAGATGAAATCAGGTATTGACATTGTGGGCTGACCGGCGGAGGCCTGCCTTTTGCAAGTGCTACACCACTAAGCAAGGTGGAGCTCCTTCAGAACCGACAACTTGGTCATCGATAGATATCGGTGGACATGGGGACCGGCGGGAATATCATGACCAGCCTGACGCCCTGACCAATCCGTAATTTATGCTGATGGCAAGAAGCTTAATCACAGCGTCACATGAAGGAGTGACGGAGAAAAAAAAAGAGAGTAGATAGAGAAGCGATGGAGAGCAGTCGGTCTAGTTCAAAATGTAAAAAATTAAAATCACGTGACTTTGTTTCTCAATGCCGCGGCGCCGCGTCACTATGTACGAACTTGAAAAGCACTCATCTGTTTAGCCAAACGAAGAAGGTAAGACCCTGTATAGTCTTAAACTAATGTAAAGCCAAGCCATATCCATACATATAGTCAAAGCAGTTATACTAGCTAGCTGTCATTGGAGATAACTAAGATGACACAATCTATTTACAACCGTGCGGTGCCTGATGGCGACGATAACATCGTACTACACCGTTATGGAATGGTAAACCTCTTGTATATCGCCACTGGTTGCAAGGCTTCCTGAAGAACCTATCTTGAAGGTTACGGAGAGGTGAGAGTTGCATTGAGGTTTGAAAAGGAATCGGCGAAGGAAGTGTGCATGGCGAAGTTGGACTTGGGTATGTATATGACAACGCCATCGAATGAGCATGGGCAGAGGCTACAGGATTGGCCCGAGCACCGATCCCGTCTCATGAGCTGTGTCCGGCATCCAATCACAGCATCCCGCACGATTGGGTCTGAAGTAGAGCCTAATCTCCTCTAACAGCAGCTCCTGGTGATCGCACCTTGAAGAGGATTGCAAGCTGCCAACGAGGCGACAGCGAATATCGTGATGAACTAACTCAGCGAAGGTGGAGTACCGGAGGCAGAGTTATGTCAAAGGATGAGGTGTAAGCTGAGGTGGATATTGCGAGAGATGACTATGGGTCAGAGGCAATGTTGGAGTCGATGACTTGCGCAAGCTTGAGGCGAAGTGAGTGTAGATGAATTCTTGGACCAAACCAAAGTGCACCGCTGCAGAAGCGGAAGATCTTGGGGTCATGATGGCTTGAAAGGGTGCTTTGATACCATGTGGAACGAACAAGGCTGGTGATACCGGGCATTCCTTTCAAGCCTCCAGTAGCAAGGCGACGAGCGCTGCAATTGAGAGGCAGCCCGGTGGTCGTTGTGTTGGAGACTGAGGCTACTTGTGCGGGTACGGTAAGTACCGATGGGCACACCAAGCAGCACCTCCTTTTTTCGCAGTGAAACGCAAGGTCGTAGTGAGACTTTGCTGTCAACGTGATTGGCTAAACGGCGATGGCCAAGAGATTACATGCATGTTGATGGCGCAGGGCAGTGCGAGGTGGGTGGCAGGGGGCACGGCGAGGTCATTTGGAGGTCATGCGGGTAGATGCATATTGTATGACAGATGAGTGAGCGGGTGCCGACATTGTTCGTTGACGATGAGGGTGTGAGTGGGTAGAGGTGGTTAATGGGGAAGGAAGGGTATATAACCTTGTAGTGGGTATCCCAGTCAGTGGTGAACATCGTCTGGTCATTATTGCAATCATGGCATCGTGTGATAAATTGATTTGACAGCTTGGGACTCCGTTTATCTCCGGTCAGATGACATGATTGGGCCGAGGTGATGATAGACCAGAGTGATGATGACAGAGGGTGTGGTGCCTCGGTCGGGCATACCGGCAAGAAGAGTGACATCACCCCCGGGATATCCGTTTATCTCCGTAATCACCTCAGCACCCCAAGGCTGGTTGGTAAGTTGTGAATAGCCTGTAGAGTATTTCAGAGTAGGATTCAAACCCACACCTTTAAACTGTTTTGTGGGTTCGAATCCCGTAGGGACTGTTTATCGGCGGAGCCGCCAGGTGTTGGTCACGTTCTTTCGGCGAAGCCGAGGTGCCCGGGGCGGGGTTAGGGTCCGGGACGCTCTTTCGGCGGCAGCCGACCCGACCCCTCCAGGAGGATCTTTTGGCGCAGCCAACTCTGTCCCTCTCTTCTCTCTCTCTGGACGGTGCACCCCCAGGACGTTCTTTTGGCGCCAGCCAACTCTCTGGACGGCTTTTCGGCGCAGCCGATGCTGCCCTCACCTCCACCCTCTCTGGACGATGCAGCCCCAGCTCTGTTGCTGCCAGCCAACGCTCTCTCTGTGTGGACAGTGGCCCCTCACCTCCGTTTCCACTTCCCTCTTTGTCAAACCCGATTCACCACCACCAATGTTGCCACTCAGCGTCAACCTCTACTCTTCCTTTCCGTCACTCTTGTTCCGGTCCAATCCCAAATGCTCGTCACGACTCCTCATCTGGAGCAACCACACGTGACATGAGACACTGGCGATGCAGAGGCAACACATGCGTGTCTATTCCAACCAACGACAGTACTGATGGGTTGCACAACACATACTTTTACCAAGTGTCCAAATGCACATTGTCATTCATTATCTATTTATTCAACTGTTGTTATAATACTGTATAATATCAGCCAAGCCTAGCCCGCTTGTTATTCTCTTTATCCGCGAGCAGATTGACGGATTTTCGTTTTTGATATTCAACCGAGATTGAGACGGGGTCTTTGGCAAAGGTGGGAGCTTCTAAGACCTGTGAATCCATGTATCAACGGAAACATACCTTGAATGTTCGATGCATCCGACAAAATAGCTGAAGGCTGATTTTCATTCTACTTCAGTGAGTGTGCCAGGCATGAGAGATAAGAAGTTGCTAACCTCGTTTACGTCCAGACGTGGGACGGAATAACCCTCGTTTTGCATTTCACGAGCGAGCTTCAGAGTTTCGAGTTGAAGGCGAGCCTTCTCCACTTCAAGTTCCGCCTTCCTTTGTTCATACTTTGCCCGATGAGACATCATTACTTCAATCTGTACTTGGCGATCAGCCTTATGCTTCTCTAGTTCTATCGCCGCGTCTGCAATCTTCGAGGCCGCAGTCTTGGATATCTTGGATTTGCTTTTAGTCGCAACCGTGTCTGTGGATGCTTTAGCCAGCTGCAAAGAGTGACGCGTAACGCCTCATACCGGGCTCATGTGAGTCGGGAGCTATTACAAATCCTAATTAGCTACTTGCATGTTCATACATCGGTTAGCTCACCTTCTCGCTGTTTACCCTTGTCCTTCTTGGTGTTCTTTCCTAGAAGAATGTTGTATGGACGCGTAAGACAGGACGAGAGCGATGCAAAAGACTCACTATGTGATGGTGGATTTCCTTCTTCGGTGTCGGAAATTTCAAACACTGTCGGTTTCTTTGCATTCGAGGTTGATGCCTTCTTAGTCTTGGTCTTGGTGGCTTCTGTGGTCGACTTGGCTCGAGCCATTGTAATTTCAATGTAGACGGAGGAATGGGAGAACGGGACAGAGGAATGGGATGTGCGGAGTTTTGATTGTAATAAATAAGATCACGTGATACCAAGCAACTCTGACGCAAGACCGAGTCTTACGATTCACTCCACAGTCACTCTGCTGACGGTTTCTGGATTCATACGAATACGACGCCGTTTAGCTGTGATCCCACCATTTTCGAGTCAAGATACAGTCAAACATATTCACCGATATCATGATTGGTCCCTGGTAACTGGGTTACCGAGACGTCAGGATGCCGATCCCAACTTTTAGTTGTTTGCTAGTAGTTAGTTATCCGATTATTCAAGTATATAACGAGCCCGTTGTGCACCGCGATTTGTCATAGAATCCCCATTTGTAATGTGAATTCAAAGAGAACTCTGTCGGCTCGCTCTACCAGCCAACTCCGCCGCAGTTCGGACTCCAGATACTTGCACATCATATATTTATTTCTGGTCACCCTTTTGTTTACAAGGTAATATCATGTAGCAGTATTGCACAAAAAGAATTATTGCTAGCCCCCTAGTGAATAGAATAATCAGATTATTGCTGTTGCAAAAGTTCATATTGCTCTACCTCGAGATGAATGTGCTTGGTATTCATGTTGCAATTGTTTCAAGAGTTCACGGGTCCTGTGTAATTCTTCTGATGCTGAATGGGTAGCGTTCCGAGCCTGCTGGACTCCTTCAATAGCCTTTTCAAGTTTCGAGTCCTCCCCAAGTTTGCCCGCGCACAACTGGACCTCTGCCAACTGCCTCACTGCTCCCATGGAGTCAGATAATGTAGCAGCAGACTTTCTAGACTTTTTCCGACTCGGTTTTGAAGGGCCTTCTGACCAAATCCCCGAGTGAGGAGCCAAAATTGGGTGGTACACATCACATTCATACCTTCTGCACCTGTCTTTGAGGTACCCTCATTCTCATTCTCATTCTCATTCTCTTTTTCTCTCTCACCCTCATTTCCAGCTTCTTCAGCATGATTGGCAGTTGCGACAATTGACATCGGGATGGCGTTACCCATGAGTTGAAACCCAAACGCTTGGCGCAACAGGTAACTAAGGATGATACCCGATAATCTATTGATAAGATAGGCTTACCTGTTTTTTCACTGATTATCAACCCCATGGTACGCGTCTTCTTCCGTCCTCGGCGTTTTTTAGCCGTGCCTTTGGTTATTGTCGAACGTGTAAGACTGGGTTAGGACACGATGATTCAGTGGACAACCTACAGTTCTCCTCCTCAGTCAGCGGCTCCTCCAAGGGTTCCTCTTCTGTATCTTCTATATCACTGACGTCTTCATCACTACGGTCAGACTGGGTTCCAGGTACAAACTCTTCTTGGCTGTCTTCTCCATCTTCGCCAAGAAATGGCTCGTCATGTGTCTCATGGCGACCACGAGACTGCAGTGTAGATTGCCGAAGGGATCGTGTCATGGTACAAAAACTGGCCGTCGTGATTAGAATTTGCAAACGTTGCAACGCGGAGTTTAGGCACTTTGACATTCACAGTTTATCTATTTCCTTTCACCGATCACGTCCTTGCGTCCTCTCTCCACATCAACGGGAATCACCGAAAATGAGGCCCATGTCCTTGTTTTCTTCATCTGCTTCTCGATAGTTGGAATCTTTGTTCGGTGGCACCGAAACACGACATTGACTTATCGATTGGCTCCTTGTCCTTCAAGAAGATTCGGTAAACAAATTAATCAAGTCTATCTATATCACATGGCCTTCAAAGTTCACGACAAAATGAGACAATGACAAGATAACGAGGTTCAGCTGGGGGTGTTTCACGAGGAGATTTTCAAGGTTTGGTTTTTGGCTGTAAACAAACCACGTGGTTGGTAGGTCTACAATTCTACTGGTTTGTTCAACTCATCTGAAGAATCCGACCACCACTACATGGGAACGTTCACCACTGGTTCTATATCTTCCGATACTTATAAATGCACTCTGGCCAGAAAGAACGGCACTCAAACTCATTCTTACAATGCCCTCAGACGCGGAAGACGATTTCGATGAAGTCGGCGAGGAGGTGTACGAAGAGGCTATGAGCATGTTTCGAAATTTTCTCGTTCAGAACAAAACAATGTTTAAGAAGAAACCTCGCAAGGCACCCAACAATCCTTTACCCGATGTCCAGCCTGACGAGTTGACAGCCAATACATCAGCCGATGTTCAACACGGTGAGTTTCTTGATCTCTGTTGCATCGTTTGGCTATAACGATCACCTATACCACGCCTAGGTGAAGACTCCTCGCTGGTTGAGCAGTATTCTGCTCATCCGTTGCTCATGACAGTTGGACCTGGTGGATCACTTCCTCCGGGGATATCCGGCTCAGCACCAGCCGGTTTCAGGGGCTCGTATGGAGAGGGCTCCACAATGCACCGCGTCATAACGGGATCAGTAGCTGTTAATCCATCCTCTTCTACCTCTCATACTCCGCGATATGCCACTCAAGACAAGTTTGCCAATATGAGAACGTCGCTGGTGGACGTCAGTACGTCTAGCATTGCCCAACTTAATCCTAATCAGGTATGAACTCAGTTATCATTCAAAGTAGCTCTCCCAATTCATCCAACATTAGGCTTCTGCGGCAACATCTTCTGCGGTTCCGAATCCAGCTCCGCCTGTGTCCGCCAATACTACCACCAACCCGCCTACTTTCACCAACATTGGCATTCCTTCAACCTCCAACGTCGCAGAGGTTCCTGTTGTTGATTATGTATCAGGAGCACGGAGATTAAGAGCGACGCTTGGAAAGTCGCGAGAAGGGAGGACGGAAGCCGAAATTCAGGCCGCCGGTGACGAATTGGAGAAATGGTCAAATACTCCAGAAGACACGATGAATCCACATACCAAGAAAGAAATGTACTCAATGCTAGTGACCTGGGGTATTATCATCAAAGATAGGAGACCTGACATGCCCGAGGAGGACTTTTGGAAATCAACCACTGTGGAAGCCTATGCTAATTATTACCTCACCAAACGCGTAAGCTTCCTATGATGAGCAAATGTAGACATACTAACCATATTCTGTAGGTTGAAGTAACCTCCGGAAGAGGAGGGCGCTCTCATGTGATGGCTAGGACTCTGATGGCATGGCTAACGCGTCTTTGCTGGCTCATTGCACGCTTTTGTCGTGATCCAGTCACTGGGCTTAGAAACGGAGTCCAGGTATTGGTTCGTGGGCTATATTCGAACCTGGAGAACCATTGTCTCAGATGTAGGTGCATATCTCGGTTGAAGAGTACTAGTGCTAATATCAAGCCCTCAGTGGTTCACCACTACAAGTTACAACGACACAAGAATCCGCAACCATTTTTATACATGGAGGATATCTACATGCTCATTGGGACTGCTCTTGATCGTTCCGAGCAAGAAGGCCGCATTGTCAAACTTCAGCATATAGTTTCTTGGATCATCATGTGGGCTACGATGGTAAGGCCCAGTTCACTTGGACCCTCGTCACCATTATATGAGAAGCGGGGACAAGTAAGTGTTTGTGTTTCTGTAAAAATTCGAGGACTAATGACTTTACGTACTAGTTCCCAAAACTTAAAGATGTGTGGCATGTCCGCATAGGTTACGGCTTGTATATCACCTATATCATGGTTTTATATCACAAAGTATGGGTCTATTCCATTTAGCTACTCAGTTCCCCGCGCTCACACATACTGCAAGGGAGAGTTCAATACCATGGTATCCAAGCTTCGCAAATACGTCATCCACCCGCCCCACAAAGCACAGCATGCAGTTTTCTCAGGGATCCTCATTCTTCTATTACAGTTTCTTCGCGGAGCGTTCGGCGATAGAGTGCGTCTATTCTGATATCATATGATAAGCAACAGTCTGAGGTATTTTGTAGACTCTTCAAGAAGTGTTGGATGACCCGTCTGCGGAACTCAGAGTTATCCCGGAAATGGAAGATGAACCACTGTAGGTATTTGATCATCGTGTTAGCTCGTTCATTAATTAAGGGACTATTTATCGTAGCTTTTTGGCGGGCACTCAGGGTGGAAGATGGCTTGATCTCAAGAATAAGAGGCCGGCTATGTCTCATGCATTTACGGATACTCTGAGAGAGGTGGGAAAGCATGCGAAGATGGATCTGATAAGTGCGCGAGCGATCCGGCGTGGATCCGCCGATGCTGTAAGCCCGTCCCACTCTATTGCATATGTGCAAAGGAATTCACAGCTTACATTTTATAAGGCCAGTCAGATTATCGGACACGAGATAACAACCATGTTATTGGGCCATGCCGGTCGACGTCAATATTCTCTTCTCATCGAGTATTACTCCAACAACGTGACCAACATACCCCTGTCCAAAATTCTTTTGGGGGATATCGAACCTCCCCCGTTTGTACAAAAAACCTACACGGTGCGTGCTTTGTTGGCGATTATAATTGCGTAGGCTACAACATACCCTGGAAAATTAGATCAGCAAAAAGAATCAGCTCCTGTCCTCTAGTTTGGCTGTAATGGCAATGGTTCGGAGGAAAGCAATCAAAGAATCCATCATAGAAGCGAATGAAAGTAGGATGGCCTACAATGAAGAAGACGTGGAATGGTTTGAATCTGAGGTGAATCATACTTGCTATAACGTGTGTTGGTGTTAACCATCTATGAGCAGATCAAGAAGCATGAAGAATCCAGTTCGAAGCATCCGAAGCTGGCTCTGGAGACCGCTTACGACATCTGGAAGATATCAAGATCTGCCATTGTTTATTCGGAAAACCTCACCAACAAGGATGCCAGGCGTATCAAAAAGGAGATTGAGAAGGCCGAGATCGCCATTAAAGAGGTCGTTCGAGTGAGACCAGAGAATAGGACTTGCCGCCACCTAAAGTCCATACTTACCCGATTAGCGAAATTGGAGTTGATGGCGATGGATGAATGGGATGAAGAGAGTGAGAGCTGTGTGGAAGTCCTAACGTCGGCGACTGAAGATGAGGTATGTAAAGCATCGTATCGCAGAGATATTAGGGAGCTCACAATAATTCGGTACCCCAAGCCGGGAAGTGTTCTACTTGCGGCTTTTCGTGATCTCCGCCTTATGCATAAAGGTCTGCGCCGTCGTCGCGATGAAGAGAAGGTAAAACAAAGCCTGCGTGGTAGACCTCCTCCGGAAATCGACTCAACAGAGAACAGAAGAGAAGCAGTCGAGACTATTGAAAGGGACATGGTGTATGGATCAGAGCTTTTGAGGAAATCCCTGGTGAGTTCCAGGTGTTTCATTTTTCATGTAATATTGAGACGTGATCCTTTCTCCAGAGATCTGAGGATTCTGAGGAGCCTCTTCGCTACAAGGATGTTGAAGCCGTCACGGTCGACCAGGTTTTGACGTCGGAAGCTTTGGAGCAGAATGATTCCCTAGAAGATTTCATCCACAACGAATGGCGACGTGAGGAAGAGGAGTCTCCGTCGGATTCAACCACATACACAGAAAATCTCTCTTTCGGACCGAAGACAAACGAAATGAACTCTCTTTTAAGCGAAACCGCTAAAAAGATGCTTGGTCCGGACGGAGAAGAACCAACTTCAAGTACTGAAGCTGCCTCCAACGACGCAGCTGAACCAGATCCAGAACTTTGTATAATTCCTAGGCCTGTAGACGACCAAGAGTCTATCCAAGACTCTACTCAAGACTCTACTACCTCGGACTCGGACGAGATAGAAACTGTGGAGTTTTCGCTTGATGACAAGAACGAGACGGATTTGTTCAAAAATACGACTGTCGGAGAAGTGTCTGTTCGATTGATTCATTATGTTGCAACTGCCTATTATAAGCAAGTTGCCATCCAGAAAGAAATGAAGGTGAGCAGACAATCTCTAAGATGGGGAATTGATAACTAAATTCAAGCAGAGAAATGGGGGCGAAGGAATTGGTTGTCCATCGTGTGCGAGACTTGTTCATCAGCCTGATCGCGTTAATCATCTTTGGCCGTCGCAAAGCACGCTAACAAGACACATGTAAGTCCCATAGATCAATCACGTAGATGTATCATTTTCCTGACAGTCCTACAGTTCCGATGTGCATAATCCTTGGATAGACCTTGAAGGTTGGTGTTGTACGGAAGATATAACAGAGTGGAAATGTGTCAAGTGTGAAAAACTGTGAGTATTATGTTGATCTTTCGGTATGCTCGTTCTCACCTGGCTATTGGCATGCCGTTCTACAGGTTTCCTAATATGGAGGCTGTTAGATATCATGGTCTACATGAGTGCAGCTCCAAGGATTTCTATCAACAGCTGTACGATAATTACCAGGAATCGAAGAATGATCCCAAGCGTCGCGGAAGGACATCACGAAGGTTGGATACAGAGGGAGGGGGCTTGACAACTGACAACGTGATGCAGTCTCTGAGCGATTCGGGGCTATTGGATCAGGTTGGTGTCTCGTCATAACGCACGTTTCTCGACTGAAACATCCGCACTCTAGATGGAAAGCTCGCAGGTCGCGAATCTACGCAGAGGGGTCGGGGAACTCCTTGTTCAGGCTCCAAACACGACCTCTACTACAGCATCAATCCCACAACGGGTGGCATTGGAGGTGGATGACTCCGATGACGACGAGTTCTATGAGGATGCTGTTGCTACTGGACTTGTGGATATTCGGAGAAAAACTGGTTGAAAGTGATTTTTGTTATACGAATGAATGAGTCGGAGTTTGTACTGTAGACTTGACTGTAGCCTTCACACCACCAACATTCTCACTGAGATGTGCTTGAGGTCATCCCTCAGGCTTCGTGCTTCGCGGTTCTACTGAGCCAGACGACTCTGAATTAAGGAGATGTATTTGCTGATGCAATCAAAGGGTGTTATCTGTATCATTTTATTCTTACAAGATGAATTCATCACCACCTTAACCGGTGAGATGGCCGAGTGGTTAAGGCGCTAGTTTCAGGTCCGGGATACCTTTACACTAGTCATTCTATGGCGTGGGTTCGAATCCCACTCTCATCACTCATTTTGCCTTGTAAAATGACTATAAGAAGTCCAGGATTAATCCTCAAAAGAAGGGGGAATGATTAAAGTCGTTGAACGTGGAATGTTTTTCTATGTTTGTTTGAACACCACTATTTCTTGATCCGGTATGTTCGTTTTCTACCTCTCGAACATCATGGTGACGGGAGTCCCCGTATCTACTAAAAATCTCCCAGTAATACCATGAAGGTCCCAAAAAAAATCCAAGTAACTCGAGCATGATTTCCAGAAAGTCAAATAGGAAGCATGTAATGTGAAAGGTGATAATACAATAACTGATATAACGAAACTAATAGCCACACATCACTGTCCTAAAGGCGCAATAATCCTAGGTTCCGTAGCAGTAAATCCAACGCGCTTCTTTGACTCAGATTTGAACG
>WSTZ01000592.1:0-13762 GCA_019632295.1 Tulasnella sp. 418
ATCCAACGCGACCCCAAGATTGCCGTCTATACCCCCCAATTCGTGTTGCATTCCGCTCTGTTACAAGAGTTAGATCTTTCGACACATCGAGTTGAGGGATCCGTGGAGTTGGCAAGAGCTCATGCTCATGCTGGTGACGACAGTATGGATTAGGACGAAGATTAGCTATGGGCATATATATACATGAATGATTACTATGGGATCTTATGTTTGAGCACTTCATCAGCAATTAAACCGTTAGGGAAAATTTATCAACGTACTTGTGTCTGCAAGAAGTGCAAACCTCTGGATCACACTCCCTGTTATACTTGATGCATCGACATGAGGCGGACGTGCACATGGGTCCTTCAAATGCCCTCCTGCATGTACTATTACAACCGCGGTACCTTCTAACACCTGTTTTACCGTGACGTTAATCACCAGTGAAGGCACGGCGAATAAGGAGCTTACATTTTTGGTCACATAAACAGCTGCGTTTGCACAAGACGTTGTCTGAGAAACATTCACACTTTGTTTCCGAAGAACATTCGTCGGGGTGGTTACACGGTTTAATGCTTAATAGAAAAGGCAAGCTCCTGCATCCGAGATCATATTGCGTAGGGAGAAATGACTCACTATTCACTGCAAAGTGCGACGATCCACTGTAAAGAGGTAGTTACTGATCAGCTTCTGGGATATCGTAGAAACCCTGTAGCCACCCACTGAAGTCATCTGGGAATTTCTTCTTCTTCAGCTTCTTCCGCGGACCGATTATCAATACCCCACCGGATGATTCTGATGAAGAGTCTGATTCGTCATTGTCGTGAGTTTTGACTGATGGTAAGGCGCAAAGTTGAGAAAATGTCTTGGAGCGGCTTGAGAATTGGTCGTCAAGGTCAAAGACTGCCAATGAACGTGACGTACGTCTCTACAGGACTTTTGTAGAAGAAAGGCCATATCGCAGACACCAATCTCAGATGTTGTGTCTAGGAGTTCCACCAGATCCTGGATATCAATGGCAGTCCATTTTGACATCTGGAATTGCAAAATTGAGTGAGATTATCTTCTCAAGAGATTAGAGAGAGATATCTCCCACCTGGACGGTCTGAGGATTTTGAAAGCAATTATTATCACATGGTTCTGTGGATAATGACTTGCAGTGCTGAATATCCCGATGCGGTTTCTTCGGTGGTACTGATTGGGCACTATCGCCTAACAAATCCAGAAATGAGTTTCTAGTCATCTGAAAAGCAGGCGGATATCCGAGTTACCGTGAGTTTCGCATAGCGGATGGATGCAAGTAGGATTGGCGCAAAACCTTTCGCACTGCCTTTGTAGGTTCTTGGACATCATAATTTCGCGAGACGGTGGCGGAAGTGGATGAGCGGACGCTACGTCTTTAACGGGCCAAGGTAGCAATGCCCTGGGGAACCGAATCTTCAGCATATATAGCAGCGCAAAGTCTTTTGCCACGTTGAATCACCTCTTCTTAGCGATGTCAGGAATGCCACTGTAAGAACCTGGGTTCTTACTGGAGACTATCACGCTTACACCCTAATCTCAGACTCCTTTATTACTCTAAAAGGGGTACAAGACGTGGGTAGGTGATAGACTAAAGAGAAAAGACTAGGTAGAACAAACATAGTAGACAAATGCATCGGCCCGGGGGTAGCCCGGTCCTTACAGCCACCATCTTGCTCCAGGAAATGTGGAGAGAAATTGTCGACTTGCTTGAGTTCTTCAAATGTAAGGCCATGTTCGTTGATCAGCCGCAAAACCACCTCTCGCTCGATTATATCGGCTGCAAGAAGATATGAGAATTCGGTCTTCGAAGGAGGGCAATTGCAACATACCATCAGGATCACGACCTGGTAACTCCCAAGCATATGCCCACTCCTCGACTCCCTCATTTTTCTCCAAGAACTCCCTGAGACCTGTTTCATCGGTAACAAAGTCATCATCATCCGCGAAAGGAATAAACTTGAGAATCGCTTTATCTCCAGGTGCATTGTCGTATGTTATGTTGCGGTCAATGGGAGCACATGCTTCGTAAGGTGGTACCGGTTGAAGGAAGTCAATCATCACCTGATGTCGGAACGTTTCGACACTCAGAGTTGTGGAGAGGATGGTACGGGAAGGCGAGTCCTCCGCTGTGGGAAAATGCCAAGTATCCATGGTATACATGAAAGTACTTGGATCAAAGTCATCTTCGAATGACTTTGTATCTTGATGAAGACTGATTGGCGTGTCTGGAGGCAACGCTCCATCTATGGAATTTTTGGATTCTAGTCGAATCTCCTTGATGCAGTCCGCGACATATCGCTCTTCCATTCGTGGAACTCGGTAGATCATGCTTCAGTGACTTCTTCAATCAGCGAGATTTTATTGATCTTTCTGGTAAAATCTAAGGAGTATCCATCTGGTTCGGATGCTAGAATACCCAGCACGAGAACACATCGATATCAGCTAGACTTCAAACAGCGTAACATGCTCAGCTCACGACCGATTGGAATCAGAAGCAGGTAGGAGACGACTATGGTAATTTTGATGCTATTGCGGACGGGCTGCGTCAAATCCTGGTACCTGTACACGGTGGGCGACAGATTCAATAAGCCGTCAGTAGCAAGTACTTGGCCCTTCTACGAGATTAAAGGTGAAGATATGAGAGGTGTACGAGTTCTTTTTTGACTTACCGCGTTCTTCCAGCCTATAACTCGAGCATGGACGAGAACCCTTCTGAGCTAATGGTCAAGGTTGAGCGTCAACAAGGTTGTAATTTGAACCAGAACATTGATGACCCCTGATCTATCATTACAGCCGCGCCAACTATCAACACTCCAATCCAATCGCGTGGCTCACCACCAGAATCCAAGCTACTGTAGAAAGTTAATAAAGATATGTTGTGTCGCGGTAGAGTGTCCTAGTTTGGTCACGATGCACTCAATTATAAGAGACAGGCACTGCAATCGCGGTCAACGACATCAGGGATTGAAAGTAAGGCATTGCGTAATTCTTATCAATATCATACTGGCAACCCAAAAGCCCCACATCTACGACTTGAGTTCCATTCGAAGTTCCTCACTCCACCAGGAGCACCACCGACAGGTGGATCAAACAAGTCATTCAACACAGCCGCCAATCTGACACCACCCATTGCCAACAACTTCTCCATAATCTTCTCGTTACGAATCCTTCCCGCGTACTGTGGTGTATCGAGTTCCAATAGATGGTGGTCACCTCCACAGCCTCTTCCAGCAACGAAGAGGTCAAGTACTGAGTCGAGCAATGAAGGAGAGTTAGGCTTGAAGTCATCAAGCTCTTTAGGGAAGGCGATGTCGCAGTTGATCTTGTGGAGTGGTCGAGCCCAGTGGAGAGCAGACTGGAAGAGTAGGGTCATCGGCAATGGCCTTGGTGCTTGGGTTAGAAAGACCCTCTCGTTCGTGCCTGAAGAAAATCTGGAGTTACAGTTAACCCAAAGACGGGCTGGCTATCCTTTAAGGCGGGTGGATCGAGATGTGATATCATCAATAATAGGTCCTCATCACCTGATAAGAAGTGTTTGTGTGCACAGGGGACCTTCCTGATTGGTGAGACCGGCAGAGTTCTGCGCCGCGTCGGTAATGGTTGCGCTCTACGACAATAAAGCACATCGGAGATCTCCAGATTCACATCTTTGGGATTGTCCGTGGCGTTGTCAAGAGTTGATGGTGATGTGGACATATAAGGGAAGGTACAAACAAAAATAGGGAGTACTAATGACAATAATCAACCAATAGTATCAATCGCCCTCCTCTTTCCACCCTAAAAAAAAAAGAGCGCCCATGACGAATAAAGGACCGAGGCCTCGGGGCTGGCATCGGGAGCAAAGGTCTCGGCTTTTGTGTATATTGTCGGGCGAGAGTTGCACTGCAACGCTGCAGCAACGTTGCTTGAATGTAAGAAATATGTCGAATTGAGGTGATGGAATGCGTGCGTCATTTGTGAAATAGAGTATTGCATATGCGAGAGAGCGAGGGCCTGTTGAAATAGTCGGGATGGACCGAATTGTATTTTCGAGAGCGACGACGACGACGATAAGAAAATTTGATGATTTTTGTTTTTTCTTTAGACCCTGACGTCCAGAATAGGCAAAGTCAGTCAACATTGAAACACACAACGTTGGTTTTGAGGGTATATTCATTCACCCGCAACACTTAGTTTCCCCCCCATCCCTCTCTCATTCTCATTCTCCCTTCTCAACGATGAATAGCTATCAGCAGCAGCAAGAGTTTGAGCAGCAGGAACGGATGTCATCGAGACAGTACATCTTTGAGAATCCTTTGTTGCCTTCGCCTGTCATCTCTCCCGCCACTGTCTATCCCTCCTCTGATCGTCAACAGCAGTGGAATACTCAACAGCAATACGATGATCATCATTCTGCTCAACCGGATTCTCAACCCTCTTATTCCGATCCTCAGCAGAGTACATACGCCCAGGCGTATACCTTGGAACAGCACTACCAAGCCTCTCCATACGACAATTCCTACTATCAATCTCACCAATCTTTCGCTTATCCATACCATTCTCAATCTGGTCATGCCCACAACGACCACTACGCCAATCCTCCCGTTGTAGCCAAAGTATCCCAATTCTCAAGCTTGTCTGGTGCTCTCGATGAGCCCGTTCTTCAACATCCTCGTCCTTCTTACTCTGTGTCTTCCTATTCCTCTCTCATCGCCAACGTCGACTACTCCAGACAACAGTCATCTTGGTCGCAAGAAGCCCAATATCGTACGTCATAATCGCTGTGTTCCAAAATGACATGTTATTGACCCAGTGGTGCATGTAGAAACGCATCGCGGTGATTCCAGGATCACTCGAGAACATTCTTCTTCGAATGCAAACGAGTTACCTCCTCCATCTTACCCTCAAATGGATTACAACGTCCAAGAACCCGCTACTATCTCGTATTCCGCAGAAACGGATACCTCTTACTACCAGCCCCAATTGATGGCAGAGCGTTCTATCTACATCAATCACCAACCAGATCACCCTCAGTCTTACCACTATCTCTCCCAGACATCTTACGTTCAACCTTCCAATCAGATGTCCTCCTACTCGTACCAGGAACCAGCGGGTGCTTCCCAGGCAGCCTATACTATCCCTCAATCCATGTTGCCTCCTTCCCAAACTGGCCCCAGGCACCAATTCGCTGTCCCACCCGCCATCGTTCCGACTCAACAACGTGCTACGACTCCTCCACCTCCTGTTGAAGATTCTCCCTCGGCGAGCCCTACGGCCTCACCGATCAATACGGTACTTTCGGACCGGACATTACCAATTCGTAAGGCGTCAATTACCTCGGCTGCCTCTATTAAACAAGAGGAGCCTCTGTCTTGCCCATCCCCAATCGTTAAATCCTCCCTAGTGCGTTCCGCCTCGTTGCTTCATGTCGACGTTGGACAAGCAAGTTTGGATTCCCCCACTTCTCATAGGGCACGTCAAGAGCGCCGAAAAGCCCAGTCTAGGAACAGCTCGGCGCCTTACCCTCCTACTTCAGTCGATATGGGTCAAGGACACAAGATTCCAACAAGTGTATCGCTCTCAACCACATCACCTTCCACTCAACCCTTGGTGATTTCGGTGACAGAACGTAAACCCATCACCACGCCCGAATACATGCCTGCTTCTTCATCTGCGACCTCGGCTGCTTCTAGCTCTGCTTCCGGACAGCATCAAGTGATCGCCATTTCTGGAACACCGGAACCCGGTCAAGAGTCGCCCAAAATCCTAGAAGGCGAATCAGGAGAGTCTAGCCCTAATGGCGGAAAGTCCTCTAAAGCAATCCAGTTGGATGAGAATGGCGAGAAGAAACCATTCTTGGCGTGCGGATTTTGTCGGCACCGCAAAGTAAGTTGACGAGGATCATTAAACCAGGGACTCGAGACTTTTTTGTGATTGAACGGTTGAATCCTTAATAATGACGTCGTCTTGTTTCATTTCATTATAGATCGCTTGTGGACAAGGACCAGTATGGGAGAACGATGATCAGCTCCCGCCTGGTCCTAGGACGTGCAAGTGCGTTTTCATTTCAGAGTTTAAGCCACCCGACCGAATAGTGACATGTCTTTTTAGCCAATGCTTCAGACGTTGTCTCGAGTGCTTCTACCCAACAGAGTCTCGTCGTGGCTTGCGTAAAGGAAAGCCAAGCCGCAAGATCGTTTATGATATAAATGATGGATCGGTGTCTTGGGTTCCTGGTGAGGAGGGCGCTGTTATCGAAGGGTCCCCTGGAGGCGATACAATCACTGTCGAAAAGGAAGATGGTACCACAAAGAAAAAGGGAAACGGTAAGGCCAAGAAGAACTGGAAGGACTTTATTTGCGATATGATTCCCGCTGTGGACGCGGACTGGGTTCTTGCCAGGAGGTGAAATCAAGTCTTGACAATGCTCGCACTTCTCTGGTCATCTATGGCTTCTTTTATGCTCTACGTCTGTGGTTGGCACTCGACTCTTTTCTTCGACAACGCCTCTGCATACATGCATTCACGAACGTCCATGACCTCCCTCGTCTCTTGTTCATCATCGGACATATTCGTTGTTTATATTGCCCGGCTATCCCTCTACCGCAACGTTTATGGTTGATCGGTCATTTTTTCATGCTCGTCTCTCCCCTCACAACCACGTCTCAAATTTTTAATCCTTGTGCATAGTTTCCACTACTCTTCTTACCCTTGTTTATTCTTTTGTCCGTCTTTATCAACTTCCTACCGCCCTTGTTTCATTTTCATTCGGAACTCCCCCCTCTTCTGCGGTTGTGCATAATAACCACAATCGCACTTTTTTTAACGAATCTCTCTCCTCTCTCGTCATGTCTTTTTTGGTATGTGGTTGTTGGGTGTGTCTTATCTTAACCTTACTTAGTCTCATGCTCGTCTCCTTATTGTGTACGTCGATGTCTTCTTGATTATAGTTTTTTATTATAGTACATACTTCAGCGGGGATTATGCACTCATCTGCATATATTCCCCGTTCAATTCTCTTTTCTTACTCTAAGTCGCGGAATCGTTTTTTTGCTTGGACCCGACGTCGCTTTTCTGGCTCTACGTCTTCTTTTTTTTTTACTCGTCATGATCTCTATCTACTGTGCATAGTTTTGAAAACAGAAAAGAAATTGTCTTTCTTGCGTTTTTGTTTTTGGGTTCAAACTCAACTTTGTGTGTGCAGTAGAGGAAAACGGGACCTTGGTGATAGAGTGAGTGAGTGAGTGTCTTCTCACTCCTTTGGCTCGCTCGATACTTTTTCGGAATTGAGATGTGTTTCCTGACCCTTAAAAGAAGAACCGGCTCCAAAATGTCTTTTATTCTTCGTATTGAGAAGATCCCTCCTCCCTTTGTTTATGATGTATGTGTGGGTGTGTGACAAGATCTCTTGATGAGGAGCACAAATCCCCTCCTTTCAAGTTGTTTTGTCACGCTTTTTAAGACTTGCATCACCGTATGACGTCAATTAAGTCATTTTGGATATCGCAAAACAGACGTGAATATGAGTATCAAACATGCCTTCTACGGTCAATGTCCAACGACTTCAAGACGTGTTCTTACAGGCATCAATTCTCAATTTAGGAACAAACATGGGTACTTCATCGAAAGGATGTCAAAAGTTTGATCCGACCATCAGAATGGATCCTTATTGCTCTTCATTTATCTATTATGGACAAGAGCGATAATAAAATCATCTGTACTCTTCAGTTCCCGGGCGCCCTAGATCAGTAAGAAACCGAATAATCAAACTCGGTAACTCTGTTTCTAACAACGTGCTTACTGCTTCCATAGTCAACAAGAGGACCACCCACTGAACTGACTGGATATCCATCACCGACATCAATCACTCTGCCCGGCCTGCCGAGCTTCCTAAAATAGTCCGGTAACGTCGATCTCTGTGGTTCGTAAAAACATTTTGGTTGATTTGTCGTATGCTAATGTCGTCTTCCAGTACTTACATTGAAACGGCACAATACCAATAAATCGATCACCACTTCAACATTATTAGAAGCTGATCCACAACGTCAGACTCATACACTTACAATGTCTGCCTTTCTTTCATTGAATCTTTGTGCTAGGCCGTGTTCGAGCTAGACCGGAGACCCTAACGGAGGAACCTTCGAGGCTTCCATATGGCCATGTTGCAATCAGGAAATGTTCGCAATCGCGTAGCGTCCTTAGTACATATATATTTAGTTGTTCGATTAAACAATCTTTCTCCAATACTCATTCAACCTGGTCGCTTGAGTTACTTTGATTCCTCTGATGGTGACTTGTTGTCATCTGCCCTGCCGGGTAGTAAGGCTGGTAGTAACCATTGTATTTGGGATATACTGGACGATAATAATACCTATTTGCGGTGATTGCGTGATTTTGGTGATAATAATTCGCAGGTCGCTTGAGGTTATTCTGCGTGGGTGGCCTAGGGTTTATAATCTGGGGTGTATTTGTTGGTTGGGGCGTTGAGGCTTGCATTTGAAGCTTGGTAACTGCTGTAGTAGCAACAGCAGTAGTGATGTTGGGTGTCGAGTGAGTAGGATTAGGCACCGGACTACTGCTGAATCTATTCCAATTAGCTCCTGACACGTTTATGAAAGAATGTATATCGATAAGACTTACCTAACAGGTTGAGACTTAGTTGAAGCTTCAGGTGTGGTGGCTGTCAGCCATTATGATCTACGATCTCAGAGATTCCTAGTGGTAGCAGTTGGCAAGCATATCGCAGTTCTGACCATTGTCAAAAGGCTAAAGACGTTTTAGTATATTTGAAAAAACTATCGTGCCCAAAGAAAATGCAAATACTGATTTTGGAAGTTGGGGGCGTATGGAAAGTCCGTCAGGTTCGGAGGGACTCACTTCCGAAAAAACCAGCACTCCTAAGAGATCAAACTTATCCACAGGAAAGGCTAATCCAACACAAATAACATGTAAGATTGCCTTCTCACTCGGGTTCCGGCCCCAATAAGCTTCCCAGACCCTTAACCCGAATACGCCCCCTTCAACAGAGATCTGAGAGTTATCCGTAACCATAACTGGGACCAACCAACCTATTAGGCCACCCTCCATCGCAGGGCGGACACGTCAGCTGACACCGAACAAACTCAGCCGCGATTTCTGTATCAGGAATCGATCCGACCGATAAGGCTGAACTGGCGATGCACCCTTCAAAATTAATGAAACAACCCGATTTAGATAATCGCCGTCGATATGTATTAGCAAACGCTATAATGAAATTCAGGAAAGGAAAGGAAGACTGAGAGAAACCAGGGAGGAGCTAGTCAGCTTTGGAGCATTTCAGGAGCATTTATGGACCGAGGAATGTTCCTATAGCAGAGCTGGTAAGTAGTAGGAAAATTTATCTCAGTGTTAGCACATCGAAATGCCCTAGAAGGGAAGGGACGGAGCGTTGCCTCCATTTATTTTTCGCGCGCCGAAAAAACAGGGGTGCCGCGAGGTGTTCCGAACAGCTGTAGTTCCCAGTTCCCGAATTCACTTCCCAACCACTCTCAACCACTCAGATTATTATTGCTTCCCTTCCGACTACACCCACATGTCGTCTATCAGCACAAATAACATGACATCCACCCGAATCTACGATAGTTTCAAGCATACCTCTGGGCTTCAACCTTTTAAAAAAAATTCAGTCCCTCGTCACCCGGGGGAAGAGCAAAATCGCGTGCGAACAAGACGAGACTATGATCAACTTTTTAGACGACTCCTAGGCAATCTCCTTGAAGTCATTGATGCTGAGGTGCAAAATATTCATGAAGAGACGGGGCGTTCCGTCGAGTTTATTCGGACAGCGCTGGGAGTATCTGGCCCGGAGCTGAAGATAAGACGATCAGGTAACTCCTATAACGCTTGGGTTCACTGTCGTATGAAGGAGATTAATGAAAGTAAGTGTAATTGTAAGCTTAACCGTGTTCTAGATCTGATCTGATTAACTTGTAGAGAGAGATGAAGCTGGCAAGGAACGTATAACACTTCAAGAGTTCAACGTTACCTATGGCCATGAATATGCTCAATTGACCCCAGGGGAGCGGATGGTCCATGTATATGAATACAGAGAACTTCAATATACTACCGCGCATCAGGTTAAAAGGGCTGCTATTGCTGATAACAGAACGACTGTCACTCAAGTCCGTGATATCGTACGAATAGCTTACTCAGATATGTATCCATGAACTGACCGTCACTCTCTGCATCAGGTTCACCATAAACGCTCATTGCCCATCGATCCCGAGACTCCAGCTCCAACCCAATTACCAAAGAAGAAGCAGAAGTCAAAGTCAACTGCCCCTGCTGCTAGCTCTGAACAAGGGAGAAAAAGGAAAGGGAGATCCATCTAACATTTGTAGAAACTACGTTTATAACAGCAAAATTTACTTGCTTGTCAATACAGATATTGCTAGCCCGATATCCAGGTACTATGGCATGCCGTTTGTGTCAACCGATCAACAATCGACAATCAACAATTGACAACTGAAGAACGGCAACTGATAATGAACAACTGATAACAGAAAACACACTCTATGTCGTATTATGAGAAGCATGTAGTTATTTCAGGCCTGGTGATGTTCAGAGCCTCAGCCCTGTCTCATTAATAATATTAGCTTATCCAAAGAAACGTGTCATATCTTTACGTAGTAATTGTAAGAACCTGGGTTCTTACTGGAGCCTATCACGCTTACGCCCTAATCTCATCGACAAGGATCACCTCTGTGAACAGCAGTCTCTGAGAGATCAATCTCCATGCCTTGCATACCAAGGAGCAGGATGATAGGTAGAATCGAGCGTCCCGGTCCCGATTCCACACATGCTGCAGGATTAATATCACCAGCTCCACTGGTAAAACTCCTCTCAGATACTCGGAAGACAGCATGCGACTACGAGGGTCACTAAAGATTGCCTTACCGCTGGAATCTGTACTCATCATATTAAGAAATCCGAGTCGTTCCGCATGCGAGCGAAGGAGCCTGTAATACTATATTGGTATGCGGACAGAATCCCAGTGGGTCAGGCACGTCTCTTCACCGGAGTCACTCTTTATCGAGAACGAGACGTCAAGTGTGATCATTTCTTCCCCACCTGAGCTAACCAGCGCTCGCTCTACCGTAAAATGCATAACACGAACTCCACGTGCCTCCCACCGACTTCCCATCTGAGATCCAACAACTCCGTCTGACTCATCGACCGGATTTATGCTGTCACTTCAAATGGTCCCCATTTATAGCTTCTTGAATTAGAGACCTCGCCTTGATGAACACTGATCTCCTCAAGTGCGTTGCATCGGTTTCTCTTTCCTTTTGAGCCTCTTCAGAGCCTCTTTAGCTTCCACAACGCCTTCATCCGTCCCAATAGTTTCAGACTGTTGCGCAGCACGCTGGTAGTGCTCCATTGCTTCACCTTCTTGTCGACCCATCTACAGCTCCTTCATCAGCATAACTACTCCGATCAAGAGGAGCGGAGCCACGTACCTCACTTAACATCCCCAGTTTGAAGAGGACAATAGCAAGCGTCTCTTCGTACAACAAGGGTCGCAGCTGTGCAAGCTCGTTTTATATTTGTAGAGAGCGAGGTTCTGTTCGAAGAGCTTACCCTTGCATCTGTCACCAGCAGAGGGTATTTTAGATGGCCCTAAGTGAATCCATGACTTGGACTGATCTTTCCGTTGTTGGGCTTGAGGTGGCGGGAGGAGAGTTGGAGGTACAAGAAAAACACATAGCTGTCGTTTTCTGTTCAGCTCGGTGGCTAATATGAGGGAGTTGGATAGTTTACTCGGTCTTCCCTCTCGAAGCATACTACTGTCCAGCCTTCTCCAGCACAGCGACAACGTCCAAACCCTCTTCAGACCACCTCGGTGATTCCTCCAATTCTTTAACACCTTCATCTTCACACCCCGCTGTTAGATTATCAACTGCCATGTTCTTCAGCATCTCCCCTAATGCCCTTCCCAACTTTCCTCCACGTCATCACCAACGTCCCTCAATTTCCCACCGAGTTCCGTAAGCTTCATCACAATTCCGATTGCTCTTGTTCTCTCCTTTCCATTAATCCTGTACTTATGCGCCACTCTCTTCTACAAGAGATCCGTTCAATTTTAGATCATTGAGCGCTGTGATGTACACGTCATAGGCGGGTTTGAGGTCGCCTGTGCCCTGTCTCGAGCACGTCCGCGAGCGCGAGAGGTATAGCGGATGTTTTATAAGCTCGATCCCCGCCGAATGAGGACAGAGTAATAGCTTTTCCATATGTTCTATTAGAGAGGAGGATCAGAACTGATTATGCAAATGAACCGACAGATTCACTTCGAAAAGCTTCTACGCTGGACTTATAGTCGCCCCTTTGTCTAGCTCCAACGGCTATTCTTAGATCTTGCGTTAATTCAGTTGCCCATGTAGTCATAGAGGAATAGATGTCGTATCTTCGGGATCCGCAAAAGTCAGGACGGTGTTAGGTATGGGACAAGATGGATGAACTCATACATTCCATATCCGACTCCAAGAAGGCCAAAGGCCATTGTGATTCCGAACAGTGTTGATACCCTCAAGCCGGACCGTTGCTGCCATTGCCAGAATGAGAGTCTTCAACATAGCGAATGTACTGACGAGTTGCTGATGACGTATGAAATGAGCTAGAGGTGACTGAGCTAAGTTTTCCAGCGGAAGCATGTCCAGTAGGATAGAGCGATGTAGCAGCGTTATTATTGAGAAGGAGTGGTAGTATTGTCTTGACTCTAGATAGAGTGTGATGACTGTTCATCACGAATTTTTGGCACTTGAAGATCTCGGCGGAGTTTCGGTCTTATAACTCCGCACCCTCTTTCGACTGCATCACGAAATCGGGATTTTTTTGGTAATCTATTATGTCCGCTTACCAGGTCAGCCAGGTACACCATCGATTTAGATCTGGTAGATCGGATGATATTCACTGATATTCATCCTATACCTCTGAGTGGAGTCAGCATCGCTACCAGCCTGCTGGGATGTGGTCATTGCAATGGAAGCCTGGCATCGTATGGGAAGATGTATATCCTGTTGCATTTGCTGATAGCCCTCCTATACCTTTGACCAAGGTCTTCAGTAGTCTCAGATCCACAGCACTTGATAGGTCAATGCCAACAATGGCATTCACAGACCCGGGTTTTATCAGACCGTCGACTCGGATGAACTTCACAATATCCTGTCCTCAACAAATAGCTGATGCTCCCACTTTCTATATAAGATTTATCAAACATTTTCTTATATTTTAATTGAAGTACATATTAGATAGAAAACATGTGAGGCCATACAAGCCTCCAGCTGATATACGCAAAAAATGCGACCAGTGCCAGTGTGTACATTTTAACGCAATACAAATGTTTCACACAGTAAAGAAGGCTCCTAAGGACAAAGATAAGAAGTAACACTAACACATACCAGACCTGTCCCTTATCACAATCATGCGGTTCGCTAACTCCTTGTTAATGTTGACGTTGTTGACGCTCCTTTCGAGTGTTCAGGGTGAATTTCAGGGGACCAAAACAAAATCACGTGATCAACAAAACTTACCAAACGTCCAACAAACGTCAACCAAACATCAACTTCCGCAATCCGACCCCAAGGCATGAAGTAGTTGGGCTGGCACTGACTGAAAAGAAGGTGAGCACAAAGTCAGCTTAGAGTTGCTATGCAAGAACTCACTTGCACTAAATTGCGTGAATGTGCAAAGTCTCAGCCACAGCCACAGAGAGACTCGGAGAAGATGAGGGATGTAGGTC
>WSTZ01000593.1:1676-13739 GCA_019632295.1 Tulasnella sp. 418
CACATTCGCATTATATTTTCATCAAGATACAAAATAGAGCTGTGTGAAATGGTAGGTATCGTGCTCGACGTGAGGATAGAGGAGAGACAAGCGATACCCCTATGCTTCGCTCGTTCCTAGAGACATCTTTCTCTTCATTTGCTTCCATCTCTGAGCGGTGTTGAACTGGAGCTTGAGGCGATGGATGGCACCTTTGGTATTCTGCTTCGAACCTCCTTCCAGGGGCATTGCATGGTCGGTTCTCACCAATCCGACGTGGTGTTCTTCATCCTCCATAATTTCGTCCATGTCAAAAACTAGAGCTGCAGCGTGCCATCCTGCAGCTGTGATGGAGAAGCAGAACTTTCTTCGTGCGGGATCGGCATGGTTGAATTGAACTGGAGTGGGTTCGTATACCACTCCTTGACGGTGATCGCCTGTATGCAGTTCCCTTTTCCATTCGGTTTGAGGCCCTATTCCCAATGTTCCCCGTTCATCTTTACCCCATGTCCGAACTATTCCATCGGAACTCAGTGCAACGCAGTGGTCGCATCCCGTCATCACTGACATGACTTCGTTATTTGGGAAGTTTGCTTGGATAGTTCGGCTGAACTCGACTACGTTATTCGCCTTCGCTGTTAGCTGGGCGCGAAGGACTATTGAAGGTGATCCGCTTGTGTGAGCCATAAAATGCTTCCAGTATGCAGAGATCTGAACCGTAATGGCTATTCAGCGGGACAAAGTTATTCAGCGAATGTGAACCATGCTCACATGCGTGATACGTATACTTGATGGAATAGGGATTGTGCTAGAATTGCTGGCATTGTCTCTCGAAGTGAACACGGGATCATCGATTATATGATTGATATCACAAAAGTGAGGAAGCTGTTCGTTCATCAGTGACGCAACATAACAACTCGATATACATCAGAGACTTACATAAGTCCATTGGCGATCCCCATTATTCAACCAATGTCGCAGATTATCCAAGCCATTGGTGGTGTCTTCTGAATTGACGTTGATGAAAAGAAGATGTCCTTGGTCGGTGAGCCCAAGGACGAAGTTGTTACCGGCAGTAATCTTTATCAACTTGGGTGGACGTGTTCTCGCTTGATGTTCGTGATCGATATCGGTAGAACTGGAAAGCAGTGGAGGAAGATCCAGGGGTAGAGAAGGAAGTAAGACTGGTTCGGCACTGATTGGAATGACAGTGCATAAAACTGCCCCATTTATTGCCTTTGCTGGATGCCCATCACCATCCCTATCAAGCATCTCGTTCTTCAAGGTAGCTTGATGTTCGAATAACCCTTTTGTCGCCCAGATTATGTATACCTTGCCATCATCGGTGAGGAAACATACAAAAGGCATGTGGCCACAAGCTACCTGAATTATTCGTTTGTCGGCGATCTGTGGGTGGCGAGACGAGCGGTCGAGAGAGCCAGTAAAGGTTAGAAGATATGGACGACCCCACTGCATAATCATCCAAACCCGATTTTCAACATCGAGGGCTGCGGAATGGTTTCGGCCTGCGCAAATACTGACGAAACGAGTTGGAAGTTGAAGCTTTATGGGTGCTCGGGCTTCGCAATTCGGGTCAGCGAAGGAGAGATCTTCAGTTGATACCTGTCTTCTACCCGAGAGATGCAACGTTCCCCATCCATAGATAGCTCCCATGTCGTCTAACGCTTTGAAGAACCTGAGTGCTTTGATGAGCTCCAGTCGTATCAATGAGCGCCAATCACTCACCAACCCCCGGAAGCTAATGACACGATCCGGGACTTCATCTTGATTTGTACTGGATATGAATATGCATCGTTCGGAAGCGGGTCGTCACGTTCTGATCCCCTGCGACCATGCCCTAGGTGACTAGAAAACAGTGAGTTCAAGTCTAACCAGATAGACGCCGATTTGGAAGGAACTTACCCCCAAACGTATACTTCAGGCTTACGAATGCCTCTGTATATGTGCTTGAAGCCACATATCTGCGCGGTATCAGCAGAGGGGTAGTAGTTGTAATCATACTGTAGTTTGCGCTTCCAAAGAATGGGATCGGAGCATAAACGTGCGAAGTGGTGGGATGTGCAGGTGAGCGCTAGCAGTGCAGATAGAGAGATATAAGGAAGGAGGTGATCAAGGAGGAGGTCGTCTGGGAGTATCTCTAGCGACATGAACGAAGTGATCTTGCGGTCGTAGTTCATATCTGGGGTGTAAGGTTTAGAGTGACCGTTATAGGGGAGGTTCTAATGGGGTTATCACGTGGAGTTGAGATGTTGATGATATGATAGGGCGAAGATCTCATTTGTTGAATGAAAGGGGAAGGAGTGACGGAGAGCTTTCTGAAAACGGAAATCAACGATTACAAGGTGCTCGCTGAAAATTAGATAGTTTTACTGAAATAAACGACTTGAAAACTTTGCCAGAAACGTGTCGATGAGTTGATTCTACGACATGAGAGTAGAATGTACATACAATATAGCTTGGAGATTGAAGTACACTGTATTGGATTACGTGAGCTGCGGAACCAAACTCGTGGTCCCCGCGTCTTTCTGCATGAATTCCGGATGTAATCGATTCACCGATGTGCTGGGTTCATCGAAAGCCGAACATCGCCGACGGCATCTTCATTGAAATCACCACGTGACTTCCCCTTCGCCATTCCCATCTTCTCCTCTCTTCTCCAACCTAACCCAGCGACATCGGAGGTAGCAGGCTCCCCTTTGTGCAGGGAGGGGGAAAGTGGTAACACAGTCTAGTAGGATACAGGAGGTTCGCTCTCGTCACGCCGGTCTTACAATCAGGGTGGTTTACTTCTCCAGCACGAGTTCCTACGTTCAGGAGACGCTCAATAGTCGTTCCTTGAGCGTATAATATAATAACTGAACTTCAACTACTTGAGATATCTCTGGAAAGCAACGTGATATACTGCCATGTCCAAAAAAACTCAGATTGGAACCCTTATCGTTGTCGTGCTCCAAGGGGTAAGTGCACTAGTCACTCAGAATGTAGACATCTATATTGACTGTCTCTCATCTAATAGAGAAATCTTCCGAACAAGCGATTCATCGGGAAGCAGAATCCTTACTGTGAACTGAACTATAATGGTGAATCAAAGTCCACTAAGGTTATCAAAGGAGGCGGTCAACATCCCAACTGGGATGATGAAATCAGGTTTCCGGTTTATGAAACTCCGAAAGTCAGATTCACTGGCGTAAATGAAGCCGAGCCGCATATTTCCTCGCCAACACCTGTTGTCCAATCAAGGAAATATGCTGATCGAGAGATGACTCTCACCTGTTATTCCTCCCAATATGTGTCGATTGGATCATGCTCAGTTGACATAACTGAAGCCCTCACAAAAGGGGAGCAAGATGGTGAGCGGGACCAGGTGACGATTTATTCGAATTCTCATGTTTCATCTCATCCTTGCCAGAATGGTTTACCTTGACAAACAACAACAAGTACTCTGGTGAAATATATTTAGAAATAACCTACTGGTCTGAAGTCAGTACTCGTTAATCTTCAGATGCTACGAGTACATGAGTAACCGTTCCTTTCAATAGGTCCCACAACCTACACAGCAACAACCAGCTTCATCCTCCATTTATTCCACAAAAATTTCAAACATTACGCCCTCAGACAAGAAAGCATCCATGGACTATATTCCCCCAGATGCTCCATTTGAAACCGCTCCCTCTCCAGTTTTCATAACTGGATCTCCCCCTCCACCCAGCTCACAACCTGGGCCGTCTACCGTTCCACCACAAAAGTATTGGCGTAAATTGCCCACTCCACCCCAACTATCGCATCCACCCCAAGGTTATCTAAGCGCTCCAACCATCATTCCCATCCCACCATCATCAAGTGCGTCCCGAGCCCTGGTTCGATCAGCTAGTAGTAACGATGGGCCAGTCTTTGGGAGCCACCCTATGGACACAAACCCTCAGTCAGGACCATACAGTTCTCTTCCATGGGTTATGTAAGAAACGTGGTGATTTGTGACATCGCAGATTAGCACTCAATTATTTTGATATCAGGGATCTCAAGGGTTTCCGGTTTCTTATTTCTCAGAGCGTCTGCAATCCCCATCTGATCGGGGCATTTGAAGACTGGGTAAGTCTTATCATTTCTTGCAATATGGTGCTGTAATAAGCGAGTCATACCTAGGTCGTCTCTGCGTCTTCTGAAGTGTTGCTATTCACCCTTCTGTCAAGAGTGATTATATACAATATTATACGCAAAACAGCTCGGGAAATCGATTATGGATTTCGCGTCAAGTCGGTATCGTCCGCCTCTCACAATCTTTCGCCAGATGGAAAGATACTGGTCAGGTGGATGTTGAACGAAGAACGGCAAGGTAAGTTTTCTGATACATTATTTTCCCAACTGGGTTCACCATATTTGCTCTTCTCAGTTGGCACTCTAACAGCCATTGACGCACGAAGTAAACTGGAGATCGCTCAAGTACAACGCTGGTATCAGTGCCAACAACGTGATATATTGAACGCAAAATGGGCAGATAACTCCACCATTTACATTCCAGTCAGCGCCGAAGGAGTTGTCATTCGCTGGAATATTCGGGATGCCAGTGTTCAGAACAATCATCTCCTAGACATTACGGTCCGTACAGAAGATCCGGTTGTTATTCGGCCCCTTGCAAGCATAACACGACACAGCATATTGAAATTCGCTATTACGAAGGACAAGGCATGGTGGACCGCCACTGGGATTACCCTAAGTAATCCACCATCAGGTCTCATCGAGGTGCATGACGTGGAGAACGATGAGAGTAGAATAGTCGAGGGTTTAGTATCTTGCATCGTCGAGGTGGACGTCTACGATAAGGAAAAGGCTCTATTGGTATCAGCCGACGTTACTCTAGACTCCAGAGTAAGTGAACTATGATGAAAGCCAAATGTTCAATGACGAATATGTTCCATTATAGCTTCGGTTTTGTGTTCAACAATTGAATCCGAATGATTCAGGGCAGTCCTTCATACCTGTTGACATGAAGGTCGACTTGCTTGAAGAAAACGATTATCCGCGGGACATGGTTGTCTTGCATCCTCTGCCGATTGTAGCTGTGATGACGGAGGAGTTCTACAGCTACTTCTTTGAATTGCATACCGGGGCTTACCTATTCTCTCAAAACCAGCGGCCTTACAGATTATGTCCTGGACGATCTGATAGGCGGGGACTTTTGATGTGGTCACATGAGAAATCAGAAGTAGAGGCGTTGACAGTCAATGAAGGTGACTTGATCGGATATTGCCGGCAGGTCCTGGGGAATGATATACTTGCTAGCACAATAGCAGTACGGACCGGTCTTCCCGGAGCCGAGGATGTTGTTCTCAACGACATGTATGGACAGTATCGGGATATCAGTAGCCGTCGTGCAGGATGATGGTTTATAACGGTATGGGTGGATGGTATCGCGTTTCAATGGGATACGTGTATTATATATGTATTTCCAAGTAGTTGTGATGATCTGAGCTAATTGCTTGTGGTCTGTACGGGTCCATCCCTGATACATTTCAATGGTGTGCGTTGATCTGTATAGTTAGACTCAATTCATCTCTGAAACATTGACGATGTCCCATGTCTGCAAAGCTATTGAAGCGAATTACGGCTATCGAACTCTCTTCCAGTGCATTCGGCAAGTGCCTCCCCCATCCATAATACGCAATACGGCAAATGGACCAAGACTATCGAACGTGCGAAACCCATTTCAAACATCGCCGTTTGTATCGGCTTTTGTTTGTTTGGCTCCACGTGACTTGACCAGTTTTGTCTCTTGTCTTCATTCTCCTTATCTACCATATATATCAACTCTTCCAATATCTTACTCGATCTGCTCTTTGTATCGTTTGCTTCGGGTTAACGATGGACGACTCCGGTTATGCCCGGCCGGCGTCTTTGTGTACCATCATCTGGCAACTTAGTTGCTATCGGGATCTCAAAATTCAGATCTATGCCATCAGTTCTGGACCAATACTCAATCGTATCCTTCGCTGGTCCTCAGAAACTTATCCTCCAGGTGCTGCGCGAAGAAAAGAGAAACCGCTTGCAGATCAACAAAAAGCGCGGTCGGTCACGATTACAATCACATAACATATGGCGGTTTCGCTTCTTTCAAATCAACAACACGGGCGATCGACTGCTATGTCTGGGCGCAAGACTGGAACGATCACCATTGTCGTGGTTGAAGCAGTCAGTACATAATCCACTCGCATATGACAGCTATACTGACAGCCGCTTATTCCTACAGAGAAATCTCGCAAACAAGCGCTTCTTCTCAAAGCAGGAATCTCACTGCATCCTGTACTACAATAGACACTCTCAAAGAACGCGCACAGTCAGGGGTGGCATATATCCCCAATGGGACGAGGAAATTAGGTTTCCTGTACACCTCAGCACCGAGAACGGGGTCTGGACGGTGCAAGAAGCCGACTCGCACCTTTCCAGACCAAGCTCCTTCCACCCGCCAGATCAAACTCGTAAACGGGCACTCCGCCTCAGCTGTTACTCGTACAGCCCAACAAATACTGAGCTGATTGGAGAATGCTTAGTTGATCTAACGGTGGCAATTACCAAAGGGGAGATGGACGGTACGTAGGTATTCTTGATGATTGGTTAGGATTCTGATGCTCACCTCTTGACTCTCCCAGAATGGTTTACTTTGAGGAACAACCGAAAGTACACTGGGGAGATATATCTCGAAATCACATTCAAATCCGAAGTCAGTATACCCTCTCTTTTCCTTTTGACTAGTACTCACATAACCTTTCCTCTTAGATGGACCCACAATCTGCCTTGGAGCAACCTATTCGATCCAAATCCGTGTCACAAATAACGACGAAACTGCCGAAGCTTATCACTTCACCGTTCAAATCATCCCTTCTTACACCTGAATCGCTCCTTCGACCTCGATCCAGGCTCGAAGACTATTCTTCGGACAGAGCCCAGGTCCTATCGCCCGAGCCTTCGACAGGATTTTTCATAGTACCCCCATCACCGGAGCTCAAGAGCGATTTGACGAAACTTGCTGTTGTTTCGTTAGACGATGGTATGCTAACCCCAGCGCCATCACCTGGTAGTTATATTGTCTTTAGAGGTCACTCTGAGGGTTCACCCTCAGGAGGTCAAAACCTTCCTTGGGATGGGTAAGAAGGTGGCCTCCTAACGCATTCAATTGGTGTAACTCATTATTTAACGACGTTTAGGGATCTCAAGGACTTTCAGTTTCTCAATGCTCAAAGCGTGTGCAATCCCAGTTTAATAGGTGCCTTCAAAGACTGGGTAAGCGCAATCTGTAAAGTGAATAAGTGTTGTCATTAATCATGTCGCTCTCAGGTTGTTTCTGCCTCTTCAGAAGTGCTGCTGTTCACCCTTCCGTCCAGGGTCATTATTTATCACACTGGACGCGACACAGTTCGCGAAATCCACTACGGTCTTCGTATCAAGTCGATATGGTCAGCGGCTCATAGTCTTTCGCCTGATGGAAAGATACTAGTCAGATGGATGATGGACAAAGGACGCCAGAGTGAGTTTACTCCAGCATCACTCAATCACGTGGTGCCAAAGCTCTTCTTAGCTGGCATCATATCGGCCATCGACGCGAGAAGCAAACAACAAGTCGCTCAATTACCCCGCAGATACAGATGCCATCAACGTGATCTTTCTAATGCAAAATGGGTAGATGATAACGTCATTTATATCCCAGTCACTGCCGAAGGAATCGTCGTTTGCTGGAATGTTCACGAGGCAGCCCCTCGGAACACTCCTCTTCTGGATATATCTACCCATTCCGAAGATCCCCTTGTCATTCAGCCCCTGGCAAGCATAACGCAACATAGCGTATTGAAGTTCGATATTACCAAGGACAAGAAGTGGTGGACTGCTACTGGAATCACTCCGAGAAATCCGCCATCAGGTCTCATTGAGGTTCACGACGTGGAGAATGACGAGAGCAGAATAGTCCACGGAATGGTATCGTGCATCACCGAGGTGGACGTCTACGATAAGGAGAAGGCTTTACTGATTATAGCCGACATTGTCGCAGATTCCAAGGTTCGTGAAATTTCTCATGAAAGCCAAATGTCCGCTAAAGAATGCGTTCTATTATAGCTTCGGATTCGTGTTCAACAGATGAACCCGCGCGATTCTGGGCAGCCCTTCGTACCTGTGGATGTCAAGGCTGACCTACTTGAAGAAAACGACTACCCGCGGGACATAATCGTATTACATCATTTGCCCATAGTGGCTATATTGACAGAAGAGTGTTACAGCTACTTCTTCGAATTGCATACCGGAGCTTACCTATTCTCCCAAAGCCAGAAGCCTTACCGATTATGTCCAGGATACTCTGACAAACGTGGGATCTTGATGTGGTCGCACGAGAAATCGGATGTACGGACTTTGACAGTCAACGAAGGTGACTTGATCGGATACTGTCGGCAGGTTCTGAATAACGATATGCTCGCTAGCACAATCGCAGTCCGGACTGGTCTTCCTGGAGCCGAAGATATCATTCTTAATGACATGCTTGGCCATTATCAAGATGTTAGTAGTCGGCGATAGGTTTCGTATTAGCGGTGTGCAGTCAGTCCCTTTGGTTCTGTATGGGTTTTGTATGTTTCATTGGATTTTTTCACTCTTATAGTTGTAATGATTGAATCGTCATTTCTGGATTTCTAGCACTGGATATATTTCGT
Source organism: Tulasnella sp. 418 (assembly GCA_019632295.1). Taxonomy (NCBI): domain Eukaryota; kingdom Fungi; phylum Basidiomycota; class Agaricomycetes; order Cantharellales; family Tulasnellaceae; genus Tulasnella; species Tulasnella sp. 418. Next base: position 10,367 of record WSTZ01000593.1, read on the forward strand.
TAGAGCACTCTATACAAACTGGGCTGTATCTACGCGCATAGTAAAAATCCCAAGAATTTTGATAACACCTACATCATCACTATCAAGGATAGTTGACATTTTTCGCGCCTAAAGGAGACCAGAAAAAGAAAAGAAGTTGTTTGGATCGAGCAATCTCTCCCCATGGTCCTATTGTTTGAAGCCTGAGCGTTTACCTTGCCTGCTGAGCAACTAACCCTCACAGGTGCTGTCTATTTTGTGTGTAATGGTAAAGCAGTACGGGAATGCTTGAACTTGGCGCGTGATACTGTACTCATGTCAGCTACAAGGTTTTGGATACACTTCATTGTACTTCCATCAGGCAGGATCACCAAAGCGGAATATAATAATAATAAGAGGTACCTGTCGGATACATTGATTGTGCCCGGTAGGGATTTGATCTACCACGTTGCCGCATGGCATCGAATTCAGGCACCGACTCTCGCAGCGCGAAGTGTGCTTCCAACTTTAATTTCTCTCTCCGTTATCATTTCCTTGTGACCACAAGTCCATAGGTCTCAAGTAGAATGTTACCAGGGTTCAGCATATTATTTGGACAGACAACCACGTGTAGGTCAGGGTCTTAAATCCAACAGGGGCTGTTGTTAAAACACCCACAACCCGAAGATATGCGGAGCCGTCATGCTGGTCGCAATCACAATCATATACTTTAGCGCTTGCCTCTTTCCCGAAAAACCATTCCTCTGTGGTATTAAACCATTTCCTGATCTCTCGGCAGAAACGCCTAGTGATCCACCGCAATGACTGACTATGCAAGGGGAACGCTCAGGGTTTTCTTGCTCAGAGGCGTAAGCCCATACTTTACTCAGGTAAGATTACTACTGCACTAACGCCGTCCATCCACTAGGTCATTCCTTCAAATGAGCTAAAGCACCAAAATCTTTTCTGCGTGTTGAAATTCAAGAACCTATTGCAGTCGACAGTGGTCAAGGGAGGTGGTGAAAATCTTGAATGGAACGAAGAGATCAAGTTCAACCTTAGGCAATGCCAGGATCAACTCACAAACGCAGCCAAAGTCCAGGAACGACTCTCTCACTGGCTTGTCTTTGTCCCACCACCCAGGCCAGATCGTGTTCTACATCTCAGCTGTTACTGGCGTGGCCCACTGAGCAAAGAGCTGATAGGAGAGTGTTCGATAAATGTATCGAGGGCGATCCATCGTAGAGATGTTGAAATCAAGGGTAAGTGGGTACATTTGGCAATCGTGTTGACCTATCTTCTTATCTTTCGTAGAATGGCTTACCTTGAAGAATCATGGAAAGGATTCTGGCCGAATCCAACTAGAAATCTCTTACCAAGTATCCCTTTTTCTCAAGTATTTAAGAGGACAACACACTAACTAATTTCTCCCCATGACCTCCACCCGCGCAGCGGGAAACATCTTATCCGTGGCCATTTCCGGCTCCTTCACCAGCAGTACCGATCGTTATCCCAGGTCCGTCTATGCCGCAAGGCATTATCGTCATATCTCCAACCCCTTCTCCTCCAAGTTCGGTGTCACCTCTACCGGTAGTCGATACTTTGAGCCCTACTTCTATCGCACCTTCTCAAACTGTTGCACAAACTCTGCCACCATCACCATATAGTCGTTTTGTGTCTATCCCGCAAGCTCATAGTCGGGGACCATCCCGATCGCCGAGAAGACATAATGTCTTACCTTGGGAAATGTGAGAGATGTGACACACTAAAGTGTTTTATGTGATAACTAACTTTTGTTTGTAATCTCAGAGATCTCAAAGGCTTCCAGTTTCTTAAATTCCAGACTGTGTGTAATCCGAGCTTAATAGGAGCTTTTGATGACTGGGTATGATCCATATATTGTCTATGTACTTCGCTCATACAACTAAACCATAATCAGGTCGTTTCTACATCATCAGCAGTCCTGGTATTCACCCTCATGTCCAGGGTGATTATTTATAACATCGAACGCCAAACCGCTCGGGAAATCGATTACGGGTTTCGAGTCAAATCAATACCGTCAGTGGCTCACAGTCTTTCACCTGATGGAAGGGTATTAGTCAGATGGACGTTGGAAGACTCTGAGGGTCGCTTGGGTATGACTTTTCAGCCATCGTTTCTCAATACTATGATGCCTAACTCGACTTTCTTAGCTGGTGCTATATCAGCCATCGACACCAGCAACAAGACACCAATTGCCATTCTACAACACGGATATCAATGTCAACAATACGACATTTTGAACGCCAAATGGGTGAATGGATCCATCTATATCCCAGTCAGTGCCGAAGGCATCGTCATTCGCTGGAATGTTCGGGATTCAGTCTCTCAAGATAACCACTCTGATAGTTCCACTCGTCCGGAACATTTGGTCGTCCTTCGACCGCTTGCAAGTATTACGCGACATACCACATTGAAGTATGATATCACGAAGGATGAAGCTTGGTGGACCGCTACTGGAATGACCGTGGGGGATAAACCAACGGGTCTCATTGAGATTCATGACGTGAAGAACGATGAAAGCCGGATTGTCGTAGGCATCGTGTCTTGCATTGCGGAGGTTGATGTCTACGATAGGCAGAGGCCTTTATTGGTGTCAGCCGACATTACGTCAGATTTCAAAGTACGTAAATCACTATGAAGATGACTCTTCACTGACGAGTATCTGTCCTCGCAGCTTCGTATTTGTGTTCAACAGCTGCAATGGAGAGACTCAGGGCAGTCCTTCATACCTGTGGATGTCAAAGTTGACTTGCTTGAAGAAAGGGACTATCCACGTGACATCATGGTGCTGTATCCTCTGCCCATAGTGGCTGTATTAACAGCCGAGTATCGGATTTACTTCTTCGAATTGCATACGGGGGCCTACCTTTTTACACAACGGCAGAAGGCCTACCGACTATGTCATGGACAAACTGACCTACGAGGGCTTTTGATGCGTTCACAAGCAAAGTCGGATGTGCAGGTACTGAGCATCAATGAAGGTGACTTGATAGGGTATTGCCGACAGGTTCTTGGAAATGATATGCTCGCCAGTACGATAGCGGTTCGGACTGGTCTTCCCGGAGCTGAAGATGTAATTTTCGACGAAATGCATAGACAGTGGCGGCGTGTTAGTAGTGTACGGAGCCAGCCCACAGGATGAGCAGTAGCAGAGTTGTTCTATATTTGGGTCTTGGTTTGTATGTACATATAATTGAGCTTTGTTAGCTAGTGTATCCATGATGATCATGAATCATTTGCAATATGATATGAACGCGTGCATCCTGAGTGGTAGACTTTTGAAGCTCTCTGACTTTGTTGCGTAAACCGACATTTTATTCAATGATGAACATCCATATAGCATCACTAACATTGACGAGATAACAACGCGAGC
>WSTZ01000596.1:0-13645 GCA_019632295.1 Tulasnella sp. 418
GTGACGCGGTCTGTTTTGATTTGTGTGTCAAGGGTCCAATGTCTGTCGTTTTTCGACCATGTCGATTAACAGTGAAGTGTCGAGCGAGGATAAGCCCGATGCGATCCATATCACAATACCGCGACACGTCTACATGTTACCACTAAGCACAAGCTTACTCGGTTTCACGCTAGGATTTGTTCGGGGTTCCCGCAAAAGTGCACTTCGCTACCTGGCAGAGAATGCACATCGCCGACCTACAACAGTTCAAGGATGGTACTTTTATCAAAAAACCAAAAACTACCGAGTCTTATTTGGGGGACTAAAGGAAGGGGGTAAATATGCGCTGAAAGTTGGAGGATTAGGGGTGGGATGGGTAGGATTGGAGCAAGGATGGGCGGCGGCATGTGAAACCGTTGGAGCACCAGCTGCTGGGGAGATGAAAGAGGTAGTTGCGGGAGGAGGACTGGCAGCAATGATCGCGGGCGCTTGTGAGTGATGTACTTTTAGCGAAGGAGACTATTGAACTCAAGTGAAATGTACAGCGAAATTAGGAGGGAAAACCGCGGGACGGATGATTGGACTGGGTATCATCGGAGGAGGAGCGGTTGGAATGCTGCGCAAGTTACAAGAAGTGCTCGGTAAGAGTGATTGATGGAGCGAGCGACGTCGGGGGGTATGTGGACATGTGTTTGTTTTGGTGACGTAGATTGTAGTTTATCATACCGGGAGTTGGTTCCGTATTGTCGTACCGCAACGACCGAATTCCCTTCAGATGCTTAAACTCTGGGGACCGCACGACCAGACGACGCCGAGAGCAAGTGACAGGGCGAACCCTTTCGATTCGATAAGTGTCAAATCGAACGCGGGCGGTCTGGGCCATTCAAGTGGGGGAAGCCATCTCTCTCTCTCGTCCCTCGCGGCTGCTTCTGGGACGAGAACACCCACGCTCACCGCTGGTCCTACCACTCATCTCTCTCTACACGCCCCAGAATTCAGTCAACTCGCAATGCCTCAGCTCAAAGCTCCTCCTTTAATGAGAAATCAGACTGCCGCTTCTGCTGCTTCTGTACTCTCGACGACTTCTGCAAATGGCACAAATGCAAATGCTTCTCCTGCTAATAGCGGTCAATCCCGTGGTCAGCTCCATGTCAAGCTCATACAAGCAAGAGGTCTCAACGTACGCTCATCAAGAGCTCGTCCCTATGTCGTCGTACAGTTTGAGCATAATGAATTTGTCAGCCGCGAGCCCACCACAGACACCGACAAGGAGGTCAAAGGTGTCCCTCAGCCGCTCTCCCGCAACTCATCATCCACTGCTCTCGCTTCTCTCGCTGCCAGTGGCATTGCTCGTGCCTTTGAAGCTGCATCCCGCGCAAGATCATCCACCGGTCCAAATTTGACCCCTCAGCCGTCATCTGCCGTCTCCGGCACTTCTTCCCCCAGCCCCTTTGGTTCGGGCTTATCACCACACAATCCTGTCTGGAAACACGAGGTCTCATTGCAAGTATAGTCGCATGTTTTATCCATGACTAGCGCTCATTTCTCTCCCCTCATTTTTCACAGCGATGTAACATCCGATCAATCTACCATCACATTCACCGTTTACGACCGTGCAGAGGAAGAAGAGGTCTTTCTCGGAATGCTCGAAGTAAAACCCGTCCTCAAGCATGAACTCACTGTTGACCAGTGGTTAAAGTGAGTCAACTTTCCATGTTCTCCCGATATCCGCATTCCCCCGTTTCTGCACTTGGCTTACTTTTGACTTGACTATACTAGGTTGCAGGCCCGTGAAGACAACCAGCAGGTAAAAGGCGAGATCCGTGTCCAGATTACATACGAACAGTATAAGGTCGGTCCTGATCCGAGCTTAGATCTCACATACCCGTTTAGGCCTTATCGATTCCTCTCCCATGTCAGACCAAACGCCAACTCACACCCCGCGACTTCGAATTCATGAAACTGATCGGTCGAGGCACTTTTGGTCGCGTCTTCCAAGTTCGCAAAAAGGACACACGCAGGATATACGCGATGAAAATCTTGTCAAAGAAGGAAATTATTGCCAAGAAGGAAGTCGCTCACACCATCGGAGAACGCAAGATTTTGCAAGCATCCCTGGATTGTCCCTTCTTGGTTGGACTCAAGTTTAGTTTCCAGACAGCTTCCGAGTTGTATCTCGTCACCGATTTCAAATCAGGTGGAGAGTTGTTCTGGCACCTTCAGAAGGAGACCCGCTTTTCGGAAGAACGAGCAAGGTTTTATATCGCCGAATTGGTTCTCGCACTGGAACACTTGCACAAATATGATATTGTTTATCGGTATGTAGATCCGGAATTCGTGATTGCCCGCTTATTCGCTTACCTGCGTTTCTAGCGATCTCAAACCAGAGAATATTCTCTTGGACGCCACAGGACATGTGGCCCTGTGCGATTTCGGACTTTCTAAACCCGATCTCGGATCAGACCAGTTGACCAACACTTTCTGCGGTACCACAGAGTACCTAGCTCCGGAAGTGTTACTCGATGATTCCGGTTATTCGAAACTAGTCGATTTTTGGAGTTTGGGTGTACTCCTATTCGAAATGTGCTGCGGATGGAGTCCATTCTATGCCGAAGACACACAGACGATGTATCGGAACATCTGTTTTGGAAAGATCAGATTCCCAAGGGGTGTGATCGGAGAGGATGGCAAGCAATTCGTCAAAGGAGTGAGATATTGTGACACTTTTTATTCACTATTATGGCTGACTTATGTTTTTAGCTTCTCAACCGAAACCCCAAGCATCGTTTAGGTGCCCAGAATGATGCAGAGGACCTGAAGCAACATCCATTCTTCAAGACCATCGACTGGAAGGCGTTGGCACTCAAACAAGTCACTCCTCCATTCAAGCCTGTTGTGGAGTCTGATGAGAGTACGGCCAACTTTGATCCAGAGTTCACCGAAGCCGATCTCCGGGAACACGGAATAGACTTTGATGATGAGACGGAAGACGAGGATGATCAGGGATTAACCATGACAGGATCGCAGGGTTCCAACGGCACGAGTCTCACGAGTGCTAGTGCTGGAACACGAAACGGTGGAAACCAATCTCAGAGGCCGGGATTGGAAATCATCAAACAGCACAAGGGAGATAAGAAGAAGGGTGCGAAAGGTGGACACCCATCAAGTCCTGGTTTGACCTCCAGTGTGCAGGAGAACTTTAGGGGCTTCACTTATATGGGCGAGTCGATGATAGGGCAAGCAGCTGGGCTTCTTGGAGAAGACAGGGAGGCAGATAAGCAATGGAATGATGAAGAAGCTGTGGAGGAGAAAGAAGGGGAAGATGATGACGATGCTTGGGAGGATGAGGATGATAGTTCACCCAAGGGTCGATATCAGAATCGTCGTAGGGAAAGTGATCTCTTGATGGATGAATAATTTTACTATACTGTAATCTGGGTACGTTCCTTTCATATTTAGCGCAAGTAGCGTCACTGACATTTTTCGCTGCTAGGATGAAATGTTGATGTAGGAACCATTATTGTCTTTCTGTTTTCTTAGCATTGCATGCACACGGTGTTTTCGATTTTAAAATCGCATCATCTCTTGTACCACTATTTTCATTTGCCTTCATCACTTGTTCAAGACGCTTCTCCCGCCGAAATGTGGCGACGGACACGAAATATCATACCCAATGACCCACTAATTTGTACTACCCCCGAAATGAGTTACGCATCTTTCCTAATGTCAATGTTATCATTCAGACTCCGATAATTCCCAATTCAATGATTTGCCCGCTCTGAATGGTACGACGCTCTGACTGTCCAGTTCAAAGATCTCTGCAACTTGTATGACTCTTCTTGTGAGACGCACTGAGGTAGGAGAGCTTGGAAGACCGTAGAATTGTCTCCCGTTGGTACTGACGAACGATTCGAGTTTGTCAAGGGCTCCAAAGGATTCGAGCAGGTCGGCAACTAGCGGGAGAAGGATAGGAGAGGTGTATACTCCTGCCGCACATGGTTGTGATGGGGAGGATGTTGACTTGTTAGAAGGTGGATGAGGTGCAGAGTCTGATCCCAAGAAGAATCGTGGATGACCTGATTGATGGGTCAGTCTATGTGAGTAAAGTGGGATAGGTATCCTTACCTTCACGGATCACATCGCGCAGTGCTTGTCTGTCATCGGGGTATTTTGCTACTGGCTTGCAGAAATTGAATCCTTGTCCGGCCCAATCGTCCACCGTCAACTCCAAGTGATGTGCTGTGATGGTGCAGCCGACCGTGTCTCCGCATGCCTTGACGGCATCAACGGCAGCTCTGGTTGTGGCGTGCTCAAGTACGATGCGAAGTTTTGGGAAGCGCGCATGGAGATTTTTCAAATGGGGAAGGAATTGCGGTTCGGCGTTGAGCACGCAGGTGTTCTGATATCCGAGGTATGTAAGCTGTATTGCGTATGGTGATGAGTCTACTCACAGTGCTTGGATCGGATGGTATTTCTCCGTGAAGGTTCAGTACCATATTTTCCTGCTCCATAGCTTCGAATATGGGGTAGTAGACCTCATAAGATTCGATTCCACCGTCAGAGTTAGTTGTCACGCCGCGGGGATAGGATTTGACACCTAGAAAATTTGAGCATCGCACGTATCGTCACAAAATGTTACGCACCAACTATCCCTGCTTTGGAAGCTTTTCTGATTTCTTGAGGTGTCAACTCTGGTGAGAGATACAGCGTCATGAGATATTCTACATTTGGATCAATCGCTTCCAAGGATTTCTTGTATTCAAGAGCCATGTCTGTAGTAGTGATTGGAGGTTTCAAGTTGGGCTTGAAGCTAGGTTGAAATCCTTTCAATGACCATAGTTCAATAACCTACCATTACATAGGCGGTCCTGAATCCTCCCTTACGAACGTGAGGGGTGACCAATTTTGACATTTCGCCTTGTCTCAGATGGACATGAAAGTCCGAAGGGGATGACACGACTATTGACATGGTTATCGAGTTGTGAAGACCATTGGTATTTCAAGTCATTGATCTTTTAAGAGTCTATTGTGATGGGTCACGTGATGTGAAACGTCCGTTGTACGTGATACGTGATGTTTGTGGACAGTCAAACATCAAACAACCAACACCCCTCTCCCCCCGCCTGCGTCCCGTTTGAGCCTATCATTGGCCACAACCTAGATCCCACCTCTCATTAGCCTAGCTGATATGTCGCAGGCTGCATCAATAGCAGTAGCGGGTAAGTTCTTTGTTCACCACATTGAACAGTTATTGACTAGTATCTGTAGTTCGCGTTCGCCCACCCACAGCATGGGAAGCCGACCGTCTCCCAGAACCTGTAGGCTTCAATGATACTACTTTCATGGGCGATGGGAATCTCGCATCACCACGAAAAGCTTCAGCATCCAAGAGTCTCCGACCTATCGTTCAGGTTATGGACGACAAAGTTCTTATTTTCGACCCAAAGGACCCGGACGTATCACGCGCATTCGAACAAAAGGGTTATCTCCCACCCGGAACAAAGCGTTACAAGGATCAACGATACACGTTTGATCGCGTGTTTAATGAGAGTGCTCATCAGATCGACGTATTCGAGAATACCACCAAGCCGCTGTTGGATGGCCTGCTGGACGGATTCAATGCTACAGTTTTTGCTTACGGTGTATGTCTTTCGTGACTCTTTCTAACGAATACCCGCTCACGAGTTGAAATAGGCCACGGGATGTGGCAAAACTCACACCATTAGTGGGACGGAAGCTGATCCTGGTATCATCTACCTCACAATGGCGGAGCTTTTCAACAAGATAGAAGAAAGGCGCGATGATCTCATTATTGATGTTAGCCTCTCATTTTTGGAGATATACAATGAAGAAATCCGCGATCTCCTGTCCGACCACGGTACCCAGGCTCCAAGGGGTGGTCTCTCCATTCGTGAAGACAAATCCAACCGCGTCGTCGTTTCCAATCTTACCGAACGAAAGCCTACAAATGCCGATGAAGTCAAGGAGATGGTTCTGTTGGGAAACAATCGCCGGACGCAGTCCCCTACCCATGCCAACGAGACGTCGTCCAGATCACATGCTGTCCTCCAAATCAACGTCTCTCAATCCCCGCGTACGGCTTCTACCACGGAAGAACGTACAATGGCCACGCTCTCTATCATCGATCTCGCTGGTAGTGAACGGGCCAGCGCAACCAAGAATATGGGCGAACGGATGGTGGAGGGTGCTAATATCAACAAGTCCCTGTTGGCTTTGGGGAACTGCATCAACGCATTGTGTGAATCGGGAGGTCGAACCCGCCATGTTCCTTATCGAAACAGCAAACTGACACGCTTGCTGAAGTTTTCCTTGGGAGGAAACTGCAAGACTGTCATGATCGTTTGCGTAGCTCCAACCTCGGCCCATTTCGAGGACACTCACAATACACTCAAGTATGCCAACCGCGCCAAAAACATCAAAACCAAGGTTTCCCGCAATTTCGTCAATGTCGATCGTCACGTGGCTCAGTATGTTGAAGCCATCAATAGCCTCAATTGCCAAGTTGCCGACCTCAAGGCGAAGCTTGCTGACAAAGCTGGTCAAGAGTCTGGAATTGCAAAGAAGAGGAAGGCAGAAGCCAAGGTAGAGATGGAAAGAATGAGAGCTGATCTGCGCTTGAAGCTGGATCAGACTCGTGCAACGGTGGCCGAAGGGGGTGCCTGTGATGCCAAGATCAATGCTGTCGACCTACGACTCAAGCCTATCCGGATACGCCTCGCTCAGCTTGATTCTCAAGCTGCACACTCACCACTTCCATCCGACCTGCTGGCTGAAAGAACTCTCCTCCATGAGTTGTTGACTGCAGATGAAGCCATCACCCGGCCCGGCTCAACCGCTCGTCAACGTCAAAGTCGTGGCTCGAACGCTGAAGCCTTGTTCGATGCCACGCTTAGAGCAGCTACGGAGCGCAAGACGGATCGTCTTGAGGAGGAACATGTGGAGACAATCAGAGCTGATGCGAAGCTCAGGAGAATGGAATTGGATGTCATGAAGTTGCAGGCTCGCGAGGGCGTGCTGAAGGAGTCTCTTAGCGAACAAGCAGAAATTCTAACGACTTTGGTCAGCGCCCTATCCAAGTGTACGGCGTTGATGAAAGAGAGTGCCAATGCACTGGAACACGCTTCATCCAGCTCTGAGTCAGATATGGGAACTGCGATACAGCCAATTGCGGGTGCACTTGCAAAGATGGCCAAGTCGAATGATCAGACATTTGTAACGTTGCTAGGATCAAAGTCGGCAGTAATCTCGACAGTTGAATCATCACTCCCTGATTATACATATCATCCACCAGCACAAACTGCCCCTCGTCGATCATCAATCTCAATCCCTTCGACTTCAAAAGCCCGACGTCATTCTTCCTCTTCTTCTGCCGCCATTCCATCACACCACAGGTCTCCCCGAAAGCAAAGCGCCACTCGGCTGAGCATTGTACCTTCAGTTGGTCCCTATGTTAGGCCTGAAGGTCGCAAAGGAGAGAAGAAGAGCTTGCGATGGAGGGACGAAGCAGGTGAAGGGAAGTTGGACGATAGGAGCTTGGTACTCGATAATTCCAGTACTAAACCAGAGTCTGCTTCGGAAGCAGAGTGGGAGGACATCAAGACGGAGGATAGCTTGAGTGTCTCCAATAGCTCTGTTGATGGATCTCTGCCGCTCCTCTTCCCCAAGCCTAGCGAGGCTTCCAACGAGAACATCCTGGGACGCCGAGTACGCAGCGGCCGATTCGACGCAGCATTTCTAAAACCCCAAGCACCAACATTGTCAATGCTAGCCGAGGTTGAAGATGAAAATTTGAGAAGTCCAAAGAAGTTGCCTCCTTTGGGAGAGAGAAGTAACCAACCTCCTCCGAGCGAACCTAGCTCCTCCAGCTCGTCAATCAAGGGACCAGGTACACCACCTCGACCGGTGGCAGCTAGAAAGGTTCCCTTGTCGGTTAGCAAAGGCCGTCGAAGATCAAACATTGGACCAATGCGGATCGAGAAAACACGGCGGCGCTCTAGCCTCATTCCTCAACTCTCCCCTTCTGGTGGGAATAGCTCCTCTCTGTCAAGATCGACCACTGCTACCTCCAGTGATGCCCATCGACGACAAACCGAACCCGATCGCAGATCGCCGGTCAAGAAAGTTAGGAGAATCTCATCTGGAACACGCTCATCATTGAGCGTCGTCGCTGGGTCTGGACCTTCTGTGGCCAGACGTCCTTGGCGCCCATCCTTGGCACGACTGGGAGGAGGTCCTGCTCCTTCACCAGGATCTGGATCCGGCTCTCTCGACACCAGTCTAGATTCAAGTGTTGGCTCGAGAGCGGTGTCCGTATCAAAGCGAACATGGCGATGATGTCTTGCATGCGGTATTCAAGTGTAGATTGTTCTGTTCATATCTGTGCATTTTACATGTTTTTCTTATTGGCCTTGTTTTCTTTTATTCTCTGTATTGTAATGCCTTTGCAACGACGAACTAGAATCCGGAATTCCTATACCCTCTTGTGGCCGAGACGGCTTGAGGACTCGTTCTGCTACTGAATAATTGGGGTGGAATGAATCTCTTGAGGAATTCAAGCTTGTATAGCCGGAGGCTCAAGGAATTCACGTGAATCCCTGTGTATCCTTTGTTTGATCATGCAAGGGCTAATCCCGTGTACTATGATATCATACCTTCAATAGGGATTCGATTCTTGCACCCCACTAGAAGCAGTACATATGATATAGCTAACGACAAGTTGCTTCTCTGCGCGAGGGTAACTATCATGGGCTTGTCCGGCGTGTGCGTTGTCGATAGAATTCTTGTGCCCAAAGGCGCTGGTATACAAAATTCCGGGAATTGAGCCTAGTGTCTGGTTAGAGAAGATCCCGCTTCCAAGCCCTCTATAGTAATGACAATGGGAGCCCCACTAGTTGGTTTGAAATACGTATACCCGTGATCTGTGCATGTGTCTACTAATCACTGTTTCCACACCACTAGATGCACACATTCCAATGGCTGCCATTTATACAGCGCATGTCGAACGCTGATCACAGAGGACGTATTTGATCGTCGTTCTACTCGGTAGCGTGTCTTGGCTCGTCATGGGATCTCAGATAATGCATCTTCAGACAGCATACCGAATCGGATAATATACGCGTGTTCTGTTACCGAAATTCTGGAAAGGACATGGCAGATGCCGACAGGATATTAGGAAGATCTGATTCGCCAAGATCAAAAGGTTTATAGACTTCGCTTAAGCAGGGTCATTGTCAACACATTCCCCTAACCTGTTTCCGTGAAAGTCCTCCCTGTGGTAAGTTGGCAATATATATGTTCAACGCCACCTGTTCATCACCTCCCCGTCAGACTCACCATGCTCAACTCAAGCTGGTTTTTCATCGAAACTTTGCATCGTTTATTCATCCTTCCGACATTTCTTGCGGGGACCATCGCCGTTGGCCTGTACATAAATAAGGGTCTTAGGCTACCTACAACCCGACTCATCTTGTTATACCTCATTTTCCTGCCAGCATACTGGACATTAACTGTACAGCTCCACCGCTGGAGAACTAGCCGTAACGCAAAGCGGCTTGGGGTGAAGCTTCCCCATACCATTTCAGGCAAACGCTTGGGTAACTTGGATCTCTTACGTCGGTAAGCAATACTCATCAAGAAACAAGCGCCGTCCTGACACTAGTGTTTATGTTATATGCAGGCTATTGGGTGGTCTATTACGTGGTTATATTGGGGACATCGTTGATACTGTTCTCGACGAGGAGGGAGTTAACACGATCAAGGTCTCCTTGCTATGGAGCGATGTTGTGAGCACCAGTCATCTATGCACTTTTGCAGGTAATTTTGCTCACAACTCTTAACTAGATATTTACTCGCGATCCTGAAGTAATCAAATTTGTGCTCAGCACGGGATTCGACAACTTCGGAAAAGGTCCTCGAGCAAAAGTGCTTGGGGAAGGCTTCCTTGAACCTGGCATCTTCGCCGTTGATAACCCTTTGGCAAAATACGTACGTACTCCCGGATAATTGACCTTCTGATGATATCTAATGACTTACACAGCACCGAGGCATTCTGAGGCCCTACTTCGGTAAGTGCTCTGCTCAGAACAACGATTCATGTCATTATTGAGAACTTCGTTCTATTGACTAGCGCGGGAACGAATCACTGACTTCAAGCATTTCCTTCAATATACGGACAAAATGCTAAGGATCCTATGCAATGTTGCTGATGCCGATGAACCATGCGACATCCAAGAGGTCTTTGAGCGCTTTACTCTCGATGCTGCAGGTGCATTCCTTTTTGGGTCTCCTGATCTCAACACCTTGAATCTCCCCTTGACTAGAGCTGGAGAGCCTGGGGCAAGCATGGGGCTGTATACCGGGTTTGTCAAAGGTTTTGAGGAGGCTAAAAATGTTCTGGAGATGAGGAGAACCAGTAACATATATGCCTGGACAGCCACCCAATTTTTCTATAACCCGATGGACGAGCCCGCCAAATTAGTTTCTGACTATGCTGAGCCTTTGATAAAGCGGGCCATGGAGAAGCGAAGGGTAAAAGAGGGTGACACGGATGCTGATGAACCAGAGTGTTTCATCGATCACCTAATCTTATCTATGGGCCACGGTATGAGCTTTCCAACCAATTCTTGGGTAAAGCATTCGCTGACTCGACGCTTCAGATACTGCCGGTATTAAGACACAGCTTGTAAACGTCATGCTTGCAGCTCGCGACACGGTGAGGCTTCATCACAAACAAATAAATGTTTAACCCATTATTGAATGCATGACAACAGACGGCGGTACTATTAGCTTTTGTTGTATATTTGCTCTCCGTCCACCCAGAAGTAATGGAGAAGCTGCGATCGGAGATTTTGGGAGCATATTCGTTTGAGGGCATCCCCACGTTTGAGGACATGAAAGGGCTCAAGTATTGTAAGTATCATATTCTTGAATCATTCGGATTAGCCTGACACGAAATTTTACTAGTGCGAGCGGTTATTAATGAAGCACTCCGCCTGTTTCCGCCTGTGAGCAAGTACTATTTTCATCTTCTCACAACCTGACTGTCGCTATCAAAGGTACCCATAAATAGCCGGACATCCCTGCGACCTTGCGTTGTCCCAACCAATGACCCTCAGGATGGACCATTCTACATCCCAAAAAATGTTCGATTTGTTTACTCTACAATCTCGTTACATAGAAGAAGCGACTTTTGGGGAGAAGATGCCGAGGTTTTCAATCCAGAGCGATGGTTGGATCCTATACGATCGCGAAAAATTGCATCTGAACCATTCAATTTTATACCCTTTAACGCCGGGCCAAGGTTAGTGATTCCATGGGAAGCAAACACTCGAGCCTAAGATAACAACTTTGCATATTGATTTCCCAGGATTTGTGTTGGACAGGTCAGCAGCCATTGGTCTGATTCTCCCAGCATGATGATTGACAATGTTACAATAGCAATTTGCGTACAATCAAGCAAGCTTTGTCCTCATTCGACTCCTCCAGACTTTTGATCAATTCACTCTGGTGCAGGATCAGTCGGTTTCACAAAATAACCTACCACCAGCGGAATGGAAGCATTCAAAGGGAAGGAAGAGCGAGGAAAAGATATGGCCTCAATCATCCGTGACGCTATTTTCCAAGGCAAGTAATTGAACGAAAAGGCTTCACCAGATATGTGGCTGAACATTTGTCGTGAAGGGAGGTGTATGGGTAAAGTTGAGGCGCGTTGCAGATCGTGTTAGCAAGAAGTGATATTTTGGGCTCCTCCACAGATAGAAGTTTTTTCAACAGAAGCATGAAGTTCTTACTAAAGCTCTCTACCTGTTCTGTATGCCCCAGATATATCCGATTCCCATCACCTAAATCAGTCCAGATGGCGAATATATCTGTCATCGTGATTAGCAACGAGTGAGAAAAGTTGTATTGCCTATTTTGGAACAGCTTAGAATTAATCGCAATGACCTCTCCGGCTTGCTCCTAACGTTAGAGCCGGTAGGTAATTAGCCGAAGTTGGAATGATCCCGCTTTTGGAATCACATGTATACGGGCACACTCGCGGATGATCTCGGGCCAATGAGGTAGGTTTCCTGAACAATGTAGCAAACCTTATCAGGTGACAGGAGTTTCTCCTGTCCTCGTAGTTCCGAGCTTGTCTACTGTCGTGTGCACTTATAGCGATACGCTACTTCGCTCGTTCTCTCTCCACTGCATATATTCGTCAACCCCACAAATTCAAAACTCTGAACATTAGAGGTTTCTCCACGTGAGAGGTCGGACACAACCGGATCCAATCGCGCGCTGCACTGGTACCTGTGATCATTTCTATACTAATGGGACAGTGCCCCTATAAAGGTATTCGACTGCCACAAGCTCCACACCACCACTCTAAAGGAACTCCTGCACCAATGTCTGAACGCAAGACTTTCAAGCATCAAGACGGTTTACCAAAATTACCCATCCCAACGCTTGAGGAGACGTGCAGCCGCTATTTGCGTGCACTGGAGGGGCTACAAGACCCTGTGGAGCATGAAAATACCAAGCGTGCAGTTGAGGAATTCTTGAAAGGAGATGGTCCTCGAATCCAGGAGAAGCTGAAGGCTTATGCAGCCGACAAAGCCAGGTACATGGTTTCATATTCAGCCACTTGATTTTGTGCTAACAGCGGTACCTGTCCAGTTATATCGAGGAGTTTTGGTACGAATCGTATCTGAATCACTCAGATCCCGTAGTTTTGGCTTTGAATCCGTTTTTCGTGCTTGAGTGCGTAATGTCAGGGTGACGTAGATGATGGCAAACTCTGACAAGATGTATCCACAGAGATGATCCCACCCCTTCCCGCGGAACTCAACTACCTCGAGCTGCTTCCTTGATAGTGTCATCTTTGGGATTCATTCATGACTTGAGGACAGAGCAATTGGAGCCCGACTCATTTCGTGGAGTCCCCTTAGATATGCATCAGTATGGGCAACTATTTGGAACCGCGAGAATACCAACCAAACGGGGATGTCGAATGGCGGTCAATCACGATTCCCGTCACATAGTGGTTCTACGCCGAGGGCAATTCTGTGAGTTCATGCTTATGCCATCGGATGCTATTACCATGCTGACAAGTTCAAAGATTACTTTGATGTTCTGGACAGTAAGAACAGGCCTGTGCTCACGGAGCGGGAGATCCTTCAAAACTTGGAGGCAGTCGTGAAAGATGGAGACAAAACAGATTTCCACGAGGTATGTTCAACTGTACTGCTGCGTATATACAATTCAATAACTGTATTTTCTCTTAAGTTCGCGAAAGGAGCTGTTGGAGTTTTGTCAACGGAAAATCGCAAAACCTGGTCTCATCTACGCGACAGCTTGGATAGCAACAAAAACAACAGGTCATGTCTGCAAATAGTAGACGATGCGCTTTTCATTGTCTGCCTGGACGTGGCGTCTCCGGCCAACGAATCTGAGCTATGTGCTCAATTTTTGTGTGGCACATACAAACTATCAGACGGTGTTCAAGTGGGCACATGCACCAATCGCTGGTATGATAAGGTAATGCACCCCAATATGTCAGCATCAAACAAGTCGCTGAAATTCTCGTGATACAGCTTCAAATTATCGTCTGTGGTAATGGAGCCGCTGGCATCAACTTCGAGCATACTGGAGTCGATGGACACAC
>WSTZ01000598.1:0-13632 GCA_019632295.1 Tulasnella sp. 418
CATTCTCACTGGTGAAGTCTTGCTTGACGGTAGTCCCTCTAGTAAACCCGTTTCTCCCAATCAAGATACGGAGCTATTGCAGTTCGGACCTACAGCTGGACCTGGCTATAGACTAGCCAGGCTATACGAGGTCATTACTTCGCAACCATCTCCTTTATCTCAAGCAATCTCAGCGTCGAGCAACTCCATGGATATCAGTCTCATCAGCACAAGCATTTCCATCACATCATCTTTAGTGGACGCACCTCGTTTGAAGCCCTTTGTCTCCTATTTCATTTGCAGAGATGGATATGCAGAAGCATTGGCCTCTGTTGCATCGTCGGATAACGATGAACTGGTCCCTGTGTCTATCCGCCAATCCGCAATCCATCTCTTCGCACGGTTGTGGAAACTCGCTGACGAACGGAGAAACGAGGAAGAGATGGTTGAGAGGCTGGAAACAGGATATTTCTCCCCTGAAGCATTTTATGGGAGTATCGCAAAAGGGATCAATAAGGTGGTGGATCAGCATGGCAGTATGGAGCTGGAGTTCATTTCGCTCTGGGTTGAGCGATTACAGGCAACAGGAAAGATACCTCAGGCGCCTGTGACAAATGGCAAGGCAGAGCTGGTGGACGCCCTTAGGAGGGCGGTGCCATTTTCTTCATTCGGAAAGCCGGTAGAAGCTGACAGGGCCATAATCTCACTAAGCCTTCTTCAGCTGTGGGAGGATACCGTTGAACCCACCTCTGATACAAGACCCACAGCTGGGTAACCCTGAGGTCAATCTCTTCATTCCACAACCCGCGTAGGCAACTTGCATGAGTAGCCATGTATTTTCCACGTCATCACAATGGAGTCGCTCAATCAAATCGGGCCAGGGTATATCATGAGTATTCTCCTATATTTAGTAGTCATCGCCTAGTAACAAATGCTGTGATCATTTTATAAATCGTTCTTTGTTGGCAACTACCAACCCTTGCTTTTTATTAGGAAATCTAGTCAAAAATACATCGATCAACAATCCACACCATGTCGGTGACAGGTACTCACCACGGTCAGTAGTATTTAATAGTTTATGGGCACGCCGAAGTAGTTATGGTTGAGTGCTACGAGGGAGACCATCCAGCAAGTATCGCCGAGACAGATTCCTGCAAACCATGCCCTGGAAGTTACATTGTCGGATAGAGGATTATCCGAGCACTCGCTAAAGCAGGTGCTCGGCAGGTAGAGATAGATGGTGACGAGATTGGTAGCGGAGGTGCCTTGTAACGGGACGGCCGATGGAGAGTTTATAAGAGATGGCCCGTTGTTGATTGTGAAGTTTCACTGGAGAAGTTTTGTGGGGCAGAGATTGAAGGAGAGATTGGAAGGGATTGAAAAGGCAACTACTAATGGGGCACAGTGATGAATGTCAGTAATTGGCTGGTCAGCTCGGTTCACGGGAGTATGAAGACGTTTCGGCCCGTCGGGGTCATACCCCGTAACAGCCCCCACTCAATGCAGGCATCGGCATTTTCAGACGGAGCACATTGAAGGGATGGTTGGTTGGGAATGTTTGCTTTGTCGGTGGATCGTGAGATTGTCGATGGGGTATATAGGAGCCGGGACGCCACGGGAGAAGGAATCGGGAAAGGGATACGCTGCATAAGGATTATAGGGAGAAAATTGTGCTGGCGGGTGAATAGCAGCTGGTGGCACCACTGTTGCAGCTGGATGAGGATGACCTGAGCGCTGGGGTGAGTGGGGTCGAATCACCAGAACCATTCAGGTTCATCACGTTTACCGCTTGCTCTCGATGAAATTGTGCGCTACAAATAATAGTTAGCATTGATATCCGACGCGTACATGTAGTGAACCCACCATTACATAAGAGCGACTATCATTATCGGCCTTACTCTTTCCCTTCTGCTGGACACTTGAATCTTAGACGATAGGTAGATCGTTGCTGGAGCGGAATTGAACTGAGCAAGTGGAGGTACTTGATTCCAGGGCCCTTCGTCCATTACTGACTTTTCAACATGATGACGAAGATAGTGTAGAGCGAGCAGTTACGAAGAGGGTAGGTAGAGTTGGCATAGCCGATTGAGTACCATCGTTAGCGGTCGGGTTTGTCATCAGGCTGGAGTGAAAAGATGGCGACTGGTCAATAAAGCAATCGAGGAAATTTCTGGACTCCGCCACAACTTTTCCGAGATAGCCGAGAGTTCCCACGTTCTACGAATTTGTCATCTTAGACCCATTGATAAAACACTTTCTCTATGTACATACACTACCTACTCGGTAACATCCGCGCGGTGAGGGGGGTCGATAGTGGTAGAGAATGAAGGGGTGGGTACGGTAACTTTTGTTGTTTGGTGTTAATTACGGAAAGTTTTGGGGGTATTAGTTGTGATGGCAATTCCAAAGTATGCACGAGCTGGTTCTCATCTGTCCAGTATGCAGGATAAATGGAATAGCCGGGATGCACTGCCTTCGGGCTTCTCGGAAAGCATATTTTGCCGCGAGATTGCCGGATTTGTCATCACAAGGTACACAATAGGTAGACAAACATTGGACCTTGAAGCACATGTTGCGGACTTCGAGGCTCCGCAAACACTCACCATTCATCACTGTGCAACTGTTGCTCTTGGATAGCCCATCCGGACGCCAAAATGGCGAGAAACTCTACCTCCTCTCCGTCAAGTCTTCCCCCCATCCACCGATGAAAGCATGCTTGCCAATGGACGTCACAGCAAGCCCTAGAAATTAGAAGGAGCATTCCAGTGAGGGTCTCACTCAGCGGACGGTGACCTGTGACCATGAGTGGATTGGATTATCATAGTATGTCGCTTATTATTCTTCATATACAATGCACAATCCCTCCGGTTCCTAGTACAAGCATTGGTATCTGGGCATTGAATAAGACTAAGTAAGGGTGGATGATGGAGGAGTGGGTTGAATATGAAACTCGGGAGGAGGTTCCTAGTCACCTGTGGTTGGGAGCTGTGCTGCGGATTTTGAATCGTGGTCTAGTGCTGGAGGTTGAGGTTTTGATTTGGAGAAGGGAGGCATGTCGGATGGATCGTAATAGATATTGTATGCGGGTCTTCTCATTGGTGTCCGATGACGCATCCAACAAAAGCACTGAAGAGCTATGAGACAGGCTAGGCTGGTTGATACCATTATCGTCATATAGTAGGTGATCAAATTCCCGTCAAAATAATATAATTCCTCTTCATTATACCTAATATGGCATCATCGTTTTCTTTTCTTCAGCTCATCCAAACAGATGAAATATCCCACATGATCGAGACGCACCATTCTATGTCCATGATGTACAGCAAGTCTGTTCCATTGGTTCCAGATAAGAGGGTCACGGTACCAGTATGGACCTTGTTCTCTAAACCAAATCTCCAGAATAACGGCTCAGGATAACAGTTTGAAAGGTCAAAATTTCGGTTAGAAATAGTCTCGGTAGTGTCATCTAGAGTTATTTCAGTGTTGCCACCATTCCCGTAGCCTTCGATACCGTTAGCGCCATATATGGTAATAGCAGTACCCTTATCAATATTGTCATTAATTAGCCACCTTGACCTCGAAATAAGGAACGGTCGTACTCTGAACGTGAAACGCACTTGATCCCCGACCCGTTCAGTGACATATGATGATCCGCACAGGGAGCTACGAATAAATGGTGCCCACGTCGGTGGAGGATTCGGATCTTCACTATCATACGCTGTGATAAATCTAATAGTCGGGATTATAGTACTTTCCGGAAAGAGTGATAGTCAGCTGGTACGCACTCGAAATTGCCAAGAAAGGGACTGGGGGCGAAGCGGGGTTGGGCATTGACCCTTTGTACAAGAAGAGGTAGTAAAATTTGCACGAATGCACACAGGACGAGTATCATGTCAAGTCAAACTAGCGAAATGCAGGAGCAAAGTTTGTGGAATTTGATCACTTAGAGCCACCATGCTGAGGTCTCACTTAAAGTAGTATGGGATGAGTACTTGATACACCCTATGCCCCATACTTGCCGAATATTGAGGGCCATTACTGTGTTTCTGAAGTTTATCATCGCTCATCGATTCATCACCAGTGGAATGGCCTCATGACCGTAATTCCCGACGAATTGTGATTGGCCAACTTAATGCTTATCGCAATGATTTGCTCTGATAGACGAACCCAACCTTTTTTTTCAGTGAACGTCTAAACAACGTGCCCTCCATGTAGCTCATGGAAGCACCTCAGGAAGCAGACCCACCAACTTCCTGCAAGGAGTCTTCGTACCCAAGACTTACTACTCCACTATGATTCCGCCGCGCGCAAAGATGACCGTCCAGAACGCAGAGACTCCTGATCCCGATGTCGACGCGAAATGGGAATGGACGAAAGATTTTGGACGAGTAGTCGGTAAAGACGATGAAATATGGAGAAAATACGTCCAAGTGGCCACCGCATACGACAATAACGTCATTGGAACTGTCAATCATATCATGGACATCCATCTGGTCTTCGTAGGTATCTTTACAAGATGTGTTACTTTGTTCCTGATTCCGATTCAGTCGGCAATGTTTTCTGCTGTGGTCACTACAATGATTGTCCAATCTGACTCAGGTCTTCAGCCACGAGACCAGAGCGAATATCTCATAAAGAGACTCGGAAAAGTATTTTACGACCAGTTCAATCTGGCACTGCAAATCCTGCAACCACCCAGTGGTGGACCGCCATTTCCATATATTCCACCGGATGATTACTCGGTTAATATATCCCTTTTGCTTTGGTATATTAGCTTAGATCTCGCATTACTGGTTGCGGGTGGTGCAGTCTGCATGAAGATTTGGCTCTTCGAGCACCAAAGGCGTCGCACCACTCATCAAGTACCTTACTATCGTGCTATCCAACACCAGCAAAGCTTCGCAAGTCTACAGAAATGGTTTATCCTCGAATTCGGAGATCTGTTAGGATGTATTTTGTTGTTTGATTTGATTCCGTTTTTCTACGGATGGTGAGTTCAAGTTTCCAACAAGTTTCCCGCTGCGACTTGATTCCCCTGAGTGGAAAACATAGGCTGATTATCTGTCCTCGTTAAATAGCTCACTTCAGTTCACAAAAAAATTTGGAACGGTGCATTATCAACTGTTGCTACGTCTGTGTTAACTCTGTACACTGGATTTCTCATGTACGCCTACTAGCAGTACGAAGGAGTTCGCGCATGAATTAACCCCATAATACCCTGATAGGTTTACGACTGTCGTTGGCATTTTTGTGCCAGAAAGTCCGTACCGCACCCCGATATCCAACATGTTACAGCAATTGCCTATGATTTTCCTTCGATATCTCACAACTCGTCATGACTATAAACGACACGCTTCCGTGATTCTGGTGCTTGTAGCCGGAATCGGTACTGCAGTGATTTCAGGTATTATTTTATCGAATGATTGGGATATCGTCAGATATGCTGCTATCTTGGGTTGTCCTATTTTTCTGAGTGTACCACTCGGACTCAGGGATGGCCTCAAGATGGGTAGGATATCATATTTCGTCCCACTCATGTCTTTATTCCTTTTTTTGCTGTTTTTGGCTTTACTATTGCTGTTAGCGCTCCCAGTCTTCGAATACTCCAACCAGACATTGCTATGTAAGTCATTTTCCTTCTTGTTGTTAAGTACATAGCGGAGTTTACTCTCATCCACAACCCGCAGATAACTTCCGTCTATATGCGCCATTTGGCTTACTCATCCCGTTCATTCTTACCATAATTGTGCTCTCCCATCGATTCTCGACGGTTAGGAGCCGACGAAACTTCCCAGCTCTCGCCCTCATCGTTTGTTGCTGTGGAATGGTTGTGACCATGACGCTCAAAGAGAGCCAGTTGCTCTTACAGGTCACCATAGCATGGGTATCCACGGTGATTCTTCTTATCGCCTCTCTTCAACATGAAACGGATGTTGAAGAAGACACTCGGGAAGCTGAGGCACTGGGATGGTTAATCACCCACGCCAGTGATCTACGAATCTTACGCTCTGCACTAGTTTGCATCCCAAGCGTTGCCAATACACCGTTACGCCGCAAGATAATTGCGGAGCAATCACACGCCACCCTCTCCTTATTGATTAACGGGGCACTCCATGTTCCTCATCAAAGTTGCCCCGCTATCAGTGAGGTCATGAATGAGGAGAGTCACAGCGATCACTATTATGGGCAAGACTTCTGCGATGATCGTGAATCGATATTGGCCTTCTACCTTACGTGCCTTGCTGAGGTCTTGGGAACGACTGTCAGTGGCAAAGGTCAAAGAACAGAATTGCCTAAATCTCTTCCTCAAAGAGCTTCCATTCTCAGACAGGGGTGGTTGCGAAGTAACTGGTATAGGCTCCTCACAATTCCTCCTTCGACTCGTGCTATTGTGCGAGAATATCGTTTTCCACACGATTGGTACCCACCAGCATGGCCATCGCTATCTCCTCCGCATTCCCTCCAAGTCGACCTTGATATCCTTTCTGAACACCATAACTCCTATATCAGAGCTATATCAAGAGCGGCGAAGTTACAGCTCTATCCACCAACCACTTTACTTGGTCACATCACGGAATGGCCACTGTTGGAGGACTCTGGGGTCCTGCCCGGAGACTTCTTGCGTCAACATGTTATGCTTGTCGAGCTTCGAATGGCCACAGCTCGCGCCATTGAGCTATGGCGTCATTCGGAACCCTCCAGCATACGATACCTCTCGAGGTACTCCATGATTTCGCTAAACTTCTGGACATCTGTCCAGCTCTGGAAAACTGAGGAATTATGGTGTGATGATACATTTCCAGACCCTTCCATCGTGCGATATCTCCAAAAATCCTGCGTAATTGCACTGAATCTCTGGGAATCCGTTGAGCTACAACAATCAGAAGAATTCTTGCAAACGACGCTGCTCTTAGCTTATGTTGTCACAGAGAGGAGTCCTAAGGCTCTCTTTGTCGCATCACTGGGTGACGCGACTCCCATGAAGGCAGCTCGATGTATCATGGCGTTAAAGCGACGCTATGATGGCGATCATCAATTTGGACACGATCAATCAGACGGCGATCATCAATTGAGCATAATGCTTGCCCAGGCATTACTATCTGCCATAACTCACTACCTAGGAATTAATTTGCGTGCCCCTGCAGAGATAAAGAGGCGTGCGCAAATAGAAAGAGCGAACGTGGTCGATGAAAATTCCAATGTTACCGGCTTGCAATATTTGGAACACGCTGTACTCCAGATGGCATCACAAGAATGGCCTTCTCAGCTAATCGACCTCCTCATCTTATGCCTCAATTCTCTTTTCAAGATCGGAGATATACTTGACATCGCATTCCATCCGCTAGATCCATCGTACAACGTTGTTCCTTTGATGTGTCGTCTTAAATCCCAAATATCGGTGTCAAAACTTGATTCGGACAAAGGAGACGCTTTGAAGGTGGCATGCAGGATTTTGAACAAGGTGACTTCCGACTCTGTAGCATGGTCACTCGCTCTTGACGACCCGAAGGCTCTACCTGACACCATTGCTGCTATGGCCCAAAGTACATCCACAGTGTGCCGTTCAGCAGGACTTTTCGCTCTGTTGAACACCCACATTTTTCATCCATCAGCAGTAGCTGTCCAGGTTGAGAGAAGGACGGATGATAGTAAACCTACCGCAGATCAAGAAACAGAGCTATTGCGGGTGGATATTGCAACTAGCCCTGGTTCGAGTCTTGCCAGACTATACAACACGGTTACTTCGCATCCATCTCCTTTGCTTCACGCGATCTCTGTTTCAATCAATCCCTTGGATATCGGCCTCATCCGCACTAGCCTTAACATAACATCCTTACTGGTAGATTCTCCGCGTTTGAAGCATTATGTCTCCGATTTTATTCACCGGGGTGGATATGCGGAAGCGCTGGCATCAGTTGCATCATATGATGACACTAGGCTACTTCCAACCTCAATTCGCCGGTCTGCCATTTTTCTTTATGCACGCTTATGGGAGCTCGCTGATGAATGGAAGAGTGAGGATGGGGTGATAGCTGATAGAGTGGATCCGGGAAAATTCATCGAAGATATTGCCAAAGGGGTCAACTTGGTGCTGGATCGACGAGACAGCATCGAGCTGGATTGTATCTCAATTTGGCTCGAGCGGTTACAGGAGATAAGGAAAACCTCTCAACCCACCGAGACGGCTGGAGAGATGCAATTGATAGACGCACTGAGGAGGGCCGTGCCATTTTCATCCTTCGGAAAGCCCGTTGAAGCCCGTCGAGCAGCCCTATCACTACAACTTATTCAGCAATGGGAGCAAATAGAAGGATCCACCTCTCGGAACAGCCTTAGGGATAGTCTGCAATATCAGACTCAATCCGTATCTTAGTGACAGCAAGGTACAGTTCAAATTCCCTCATTGGTTTCGAGGCTCTCTCTTCGCTCATGCTTTCCCTTTTTTGGAAGTGCCATCATCATTTGTCGTATCTTAATGGTCAACAGCCCTTTCTAGGTGTTCCGTCGTATTTCTGGCTAATTTTTACCAAGGTTTCTGAAGCAAGGTCATTCGTATGCTCATATTTCAGTTTATATCATGTATAATATGTCCCCTCGGGTCACGGGCCCTACTATGCGTATCTGTACATACATTTCTGTTCATTATAGTCTCGAACTCCACCACTCTTGGCCTAGATGATGACGTCGGGTGGTAATTTGGTTTCCTCCACTGTAAGACATGAAAACAGTACGATAAACAAAGAAGAAACGATTATTTCCCGACTGTTTCAGTACTTATTTCCGAAAAAACCTTGGAAACAATTTCAAAAATACTACTGAAATTTTTTTCATACGGTAAGACAAGGCGTATTTCAAAATGTTTTCATTCGTGTTTTGCATGGTTAAAACAATAGGGGAAACAAGTACGTTCTTCACGTAGTTTTTCGACAGGAAAAACATGCGAAAATGTGTTCGCTTTTCAGTGTTGTTTTCGGTGTTTGTTACGAAGAAAAACAGGGCTATGTTCCTTGTGATATGGTGGAAGATGCAGGGGAAACACTGCCTTCGGGCATCTCGGGAATAAAGCATTACTCATAGCCGAGGTTTCTCACATTCTACGCATCTGTCAGCAGTGACCTCACTAATGATTTGATTTGACAAAAACCAAGAAGACGATTCTTATCGAATTCCGCACAAGATTCATTGAACCTTTACCAAAAAAAAAAACTACTACAGTCCAAGTGGAGAAGAATATTAAATAGTGGCAGAAGAGGAAGGGTGGGGTACAGGATGGGACTCGTGAGCTGCATTTCCAGTCGTTGATTGCAGCATTGCGAATCCTGAATTGGTGGCTGGTGGTGAATGTTGAAACATTTTCTTGGAGAATGGAGGCATATCCGATACATCATACGAAGTGTTATATGTGCGCCTTTTGAATTGTATTCGACGACGATCGGGGGAGAAATATTGGAGGGCTATCGCTCCGATGAGGGCGATACCTCCTACTACACTGCTATAAAGATAGGAACGAGAACCACGAGAGTCCTGCTTCGAGTAGAAACGAGTCCTAGAATATCTCGCATTGTTGAGCCTAGGTGGAGGATAGGGGTCTATGTCTAACATACCCAAATCCATCAATAACGAGTGCACCCGTGTCCACACCTGCAGCAGACCTTCGACGCTCTAAGAGGGTGACCTCAATCCGATGGGGACCACGAGGAACAGTCTCGCTAAATATGACTGGATTGCAGCTAACAGAAAGTTGGCTACTGTTGAGGGTGATGTTTCTCACCACACGGTTATCGAGACGTATTTCAATCACCACCCCTTCGACTTTTGTAGTGGCGTACACCTCGATAATATCACTCTACAAACAACCGATTAAAAGCTGTCTGTCTTGGAGACCTGAAGATTTAAGAGAAGCTCACCTCGAAATCAAACGTTGCAGAGTCCCCCTCATGTTCAGTTAGATATTGATTGCCGCAAGACGAATTAGGGGATTGGAAAAGGGCCCATTTTGGTCCAATATCGTCGTTTTTTATGAGATTCCAGTAGCTGCATCGATAATAAACCGGAGGTTACATTATAATTAGACATGCCGTGAATATACTACTAGGCACCTTATTCTAGGGTTCAAAGCGCCAACCTTGGCAGAGTAAACCAAAGCTTTTCCAATATGCATGTATAGTATCAGAGCAGCAAATTTCAAGGGAGCTAGCATCGTGTCAGAATGAGCAGGGGCGAGAGGATTGGTAGATGCATGACATGACATTCAATATATTCGGAAAACCCCCCCCCCTCCTTCTTTAAGAAGTTTGGGTAGTGTGACCTCCGGCATACTTGGAGTCATCTATCTACGAAAGAAAAAATCAGGATGTGAGGTTAAGTGGGGCAAAGTGGATGAATGCCTATGATTGGACTCTAAACATTGACTCACGATCGAAGGACAATCGAGGGTGGTGAGAAGATAATTAGTACAAAGCGAGCAGACATGGCGATTGGCGAGTGAGAAGAAGTAAGCGCTGTGATGCATGGTGATGGTTACAAAAGTCTATCGTACTTGGATCACAGGTAGCCGCCGACGTGTTTGGTTGTATGTGGAGCATGCATGCCAGTCCCAGTTTGGGAGCTTCCGAGAGTTACAACAATCGGTTCCGATAATTTCAGTGTCCCCAGAACGCGCTTGTTCAGTCGCCGCTCATCTCATTGTGGCTCCACATCATGCATTCCTGTGAGTTCCCTTATTTGTGGAGGTCTTAAAGACGTGATCTTGCAATTTACCATGCTTCGACACCACACGCCTTCAATCTCTCATAAATCGCTTTCCAACTATGATCCCTCCGCGCGTGCCCATGACTCAAGATAAAAATGTCGACAGCTATGATTATGGTGAAGACCTCGAGTGGGATTGGAAAGAACATTTTGGGCGTCAAGTCAACAAAGACGATCCCATCTGGAAGAGATACATGCAGGTTGCAAAGTCTTATGATGATCATATGGTCGGAACGATTAATAATAGCATGGATATACTCCTTATTTTTGTACGTGCTTGTAGAAGGTATTCCTTGGCCCTAGCTGATTTCAGTCCTTTAGTCGGGATTATTCTCTGCGGTTGTCACGACATTGATTGTTCAGTCTGACGGTGGTCTTGGGCCAGAAGATAAGGCCACCTCCGTTATGTTAGATGTTGGGAGAGTAATTTTCATTCAACTAGATTTGTTAGTGAAAAACCTGGCCCCATCCGACTGGAGACCTGCCTTTTCCATGGCCAGAGATCGCTCCGACGGGGACAGCGTCAACTTTCCGGTCATACTCTGGTATATCAGCTTATATGGCTCCCTACTCGTCGCTGGTGGTGCGGTTTGCGTGAAGATTTGGCTCCTTGGATATCAAAGAAGCAATAACGAAGCACAGGTTCCCTATCATCGAGCGATTCATCACCAGCAGAGCTGTGCCAATCTACAGAGATGGTACATCCCCGAGTTTGGCGATCTATTAGCGTGCATCCTGCTCTTCAACTTGGTCCCTTTCTTTTATGGATGGTGAGTGTCGGACCATGGCAGAGAGCGTGCCAAAACTGAAAGCCTCATTGTCGCACCTGAAGTTTACTTCAGTTCATTCTCACCAGAACCGACAAGTTTCACAAAACGACCAGAACATTATCCCTTACTGCAACATGTGTATTGGCAATATACACAGCCTTTCTTATGTATGTAGAGGGTATTGCTTGCCCGCGCTTGCTCAACTAACCATTCTTTTCTCTTCAGGTTTACGATCGTTATTGGTATCTTTGTACCCAAGAATCCCTACCGGACTCCTGTATCCAACTTACTTCGGCAACTCCCTCGGACCACACTTCGATTCGTCATGTCCAACCCACATAAACGGATCTCTATCATCTTGGCTCTCATATTCGGAATAAATGGGATCCTCGTCTTACGCATGTTAGAGGCTGAACTGGCAGAAGAGTATAAAATTGACCATACTTTTCCTTCCGTTCAACGTTTTTCAGCCACTTTAATTGTCATATTATTCGTAGGTATTGCGTATTTCAGCATTAGGAGTAGCAGCAAAGTGGGAAGGATATCACGTTTTACACCGGCCTTTTGCCTCTTGGTCATCCTGATATGGGTTACCTTGAGCTGGGTCACGTTTAACCAAACTGGATATCGCGTTTGGGGTACGTCGATTCCCTCTCCGTCTTTCAGTGACGTGTGAAACCTTATGCTTGTGCGGTTCAGACTTCAATAGCAACTTCTATGCGCCTTTCCTGTTGCTGATACCATTCACCTTGGTGATAATTGCACTATCTCATAGATTCTCAGCCATCAAGAGTTACCGAAAGTTGCCAATCGAGGCTCTCATTGGCTGTGCCTGCGGCGTACTCGTGGTCGTGGTCATTGGTGCTCCACGTGAAATCGCTCAATCAGCTCTTGGATGGGTGTCGATTATAGTCCTCTTCATAGCAAGTATCAATAAAGAGACGAGCATTGAAGAGGATACAGTGGAGGCGGAGGCACTAGGGTGGTTAATCAGTCAGACTACTGACTCAAAAACCTTGCATTCGGCACTGGTTTGTTTGCCATCCATCGCCAATACTCCTCTGCGTCGCCAAATCATACTGGAACGATCTCGTCGTACCCTCGCAATGCTGATCAACGCATCTGTTGACGTTCGCCAACAGAAGCGTCCCATCAGAGAGGGCAAACGGGACAATACTGCGGAGAACTTTGTCAGTGAGCGCGAGTCGTTACTGGCGTTCTACCTTACTTGCCTCGCTGAACTTTCCGGTGTGATGGCTTCAAGCGATCACCCCGCGAAATCAGCCTGGAATTCACTGCTCCGGAGAGTGCACAGTATTTCCAGTCAATGGTGGTGGCGTAGATGGGATAGACTCTTCATCACCACTCCCTTACATCCCGATGTCATGAGGGGACAGCATTCCCCTCGTGACTGGTACCCATGGATAGTCCTAAAACCACTGAATCCACTTCAAATTGACCTCGATATCCTTTCCAAAAACCCTAACTCCTACATTAGATCCGTGTCTCGAGCGGTGAAGGTTCAACTTTATCCCGAGACAACCGACTTCATCAGTGTTGCACAATGGCTAGTGATCGGAGATGCGTCATCTTCATCAACCGAATTTTGTAGAAAACAGGAGATCCTTGTTCAACTTCGTATGACCACCTCTTTTGTCATTAATCTCTATCGAGATCTCAATCCCCCCGAGCCCTCTATGTTGCGGTATCTTCAACGATACTGTATCACCGCTCTCAATACCTGGACCTCAGCACAGTCATCACAACCCGATCAATACTTGGAGATGGCGTTGGTTTTAGCATATCTCATAACAGAAGACAACGGGGAGGCCGTATTTTTCACTGCACTTGGCGACCCACTTGTCATGAAGGCGGCGCGGTCCATTATGGCGCTAACTCGAAAGTACGATTGCGTTACTTATCAAAGCAGTGATGGGCAATTACTAGAGTTGCTCGCTGAGGCAGTACTCTCAGCTATTGCACGATATCTTCGTATCAGTGCCGATACCGCTGAAGAGATCAGCTGCCTCGTGCAGTTGGAAAAAGTTGATGGGGAAGTGAATGAAGACTCGATTGTTGCGGGGTTGCGGTATTTGGAATACGCGTTATTCCAGATCGCATCACAAGAATG
>WSTZ01000006.1:16648-27638 GCA_019632295.1 Tulasnella sp. 418
CCTTATTCACTTGAGTGCACCGGCAATGGCATCCGTCGGAGGCTCTGATTTGTCTTCTTCCGTGATGGTACGGGTACATCTTCATTTCACAGCTCTCTGATTTCTGACTTCACTAACTTTGATAGCTTTTGGGAAGGGAATGTTATCAAGGACAACGGACCGAACCTCTTCTCGTCTATGCTCCTCTTTGTGTTCACGTTGGTGCTTCACTCATCAAGCGTGCACTCCTTATCACAGCTCCTCCCCCTAAGAACAACGATAACAGTGATGATTCCGAGGAAGTGAACTCCGTTGGGTACTCAAATGGATGGCCACGACCTTCCTTACTCACCTTGACAGCTTATCCACTTCTCGTTCTCCTACCCACGCACTTCTCCATATACCGTCTCAACCCCTCATCACCTCATCCTCCTGTCTCATCACTCAGTCCCAGTCAACTCGATTATTCGTATGTCACGTTCGGGTTCGCAAACTGGCCATGGAGAACAACGCTTGCGATCGGAGGTCTGGTGCTCGCCGGTACAATACATGCGACATCTGGATGGGTAATATTGCTGAGGAAGAAGAGAAAATGGGGTTGGAAACGGTGGTGTGGAGCGATGCTGGCATTGGGAATCGTTGGCACTGGAACGTTGATGATCGGGACGGAATCTGTCATGGTGCCTAAATCACTTCAACGTCAGATGATGGAGGCATACAAAGTGTCATGGATATATAGATACTAGTGTAGATGATTTAAAGCATAAATTACCCAACAGAGCTTCGCACCCACTATTAGCTAGCTGGATCCGAACCATGATGATCGGGCCAAAATCTGTCTAGTGCCCAGGACACTTCAGCGTCAGATGATGGAGGGATAAAGATGTCATGTATATATAGATACTAGTGTAAATGAGTTAAAGGCATGGATCTCGCAACAGAGCTTCGCATCCATTATTAGCTAGACCCTCTCGGGTGGCTGTGAACAGATTCTTGAAGCGATTCCTTACCTTGGGCATAAACGCTACATCATGATACCTTTTACCATACGAGTCCACAAGCAAACCAAATGTGTACGACTCAATCCCTCCCTATTCCAAATTGTCAAGTCCAAGCCTTATGTCATCATCCGTACCTTTTATCCATTATTCTACCTCCGCTGTAAAGCCATGGTTGCAAAGCAGCAAGCATCGAGAACCGTGCAATTTGAGGTTATAGGGCCTACGACAATCGAGAATAAAGGCAACATTAGTATACCGAAAGGACCGAATATCAGCGAATTGTCTGTAGAACGTCAACCAATGACTTCACAACTCTTCGATTTTCACGTAATATCCGATTAGTCATTGGTTGAAATTTCCAAGACCGATCAGTCTCCGCCTAATATTAGAACGTTGATTCCGCGCGCGCTGCTTCTGTTTCCCCTTCGCCTGCTGTTCAGCATTTTTCCCTTTTCCATCCCATCCTCCCAATCTCCATAAGCACAGTCCAAGAGTTCACAAGACTATAAGCCTTGCGCTTCCCGGTTATCAAACCTTCAGGTATTAATAAATCTCATCACCCAACAGTCCACGACTTAACCATCGTTCCACAACACCTCAATCCTCTCCCCTACCCCAAACCCACTCGAACGAATAGTCAAAAATGCCCGGGAACAGGAAATTAGGCTGCATTGATCTGCCTGAAGTAACGCCCCCAAGTACTCCTCAGCGCTTTGTCTCTCGATCAGGAGCACATTCGCCTTATCATCGAAGTAATTCGATGGCGAGTTCAGGGGGCGCGGTGAACACACCTTCTCGATCGAATTCATCGGATTACCATCCACAACTCCCATCAAATCTTCTTCTCAACTTTAGTTCTCTCAAAATATCTCAAATATGCTTAAACGATTCAGATGCAACGGATTCTCCTCCACCATCTGCGATCAGTCTTGGTTCAGAAACAACATCCAACAACGGCGATAAACCCGTTAGTCCATTCACCCCTGACGATCGGACAAGCAGCCCACGCAAGTCCGATCATCTAACAATGTCTCCGAATATGTTGGCCAATGTATATGCTACACCCAACACAATGCGCATTCAATCATGTCCGTGGCCAAAGGAGGCTGAAGGAGGAAGCTATTCATCTTCGGCTGCAGCCGAAGATGAGAGCTATGACGACGACGCTTGGTGGGAGCTAAACCAGAGTTTTGATACGGCAAAACCATCGGACTTCGTCAGGAAGGAGTAGGTTGTGATTTTTGTGGGGTTATGCGATAGGGTGTGTATGAAGAGACGGTGGAATATGTGATTATCTCTTGCACGTTTTCTTCTCATTGGGTGGTCGAGTTTACTTATCTCAGGGTCCTCGGACCTCTTTTTGTATCGTTCTTTTTGTATCTACAACGTTTGATTGCACTATGTCATTTCAATTGTATTAACGTGTAACACCGCTGTCAAAAGCCCTCATTAGAAGCGGGATCGTCTTCCGTCAGGGTAAGATTGAAGAAGCACAACGTATAATCAATAACCTTTTTGTAAATTTGTGTCCGTGCATCAATAGATTAACATGTACATGGGTTAATTAAGAATCTCCATTACCAGATATACTACTTTGTCCTGTCATTTGTTTTACCAAGAACATGCCTCGTCCCTCATCGATACTTTTACCGTTACCATAGCTTCTATGGCTCATTCCTAGCACGCTCCTAGGCCGTCGAGTCGAGAGCTGCCGAGTAACTGGAACTCCTTCGCCGGTATACTGTATTGCCAATGGCCGATCATCCCCAGTTGCTTTACTTCCGGTCAATTGCCGTCTGATTGCATTATCGGCGCTAGTAGTATTATAATTGCGTCGTACGGGGCTTGTTCTCCCTTGTGGAGTGGTGGCGTCATCTTCGAAGTTGTCAACAACTTCCCCTTCGGCCAAAGCCGGTGGAGGGAATTGGAAAGCCCTGCGTACAGGACTAGAAGCTCCAGAACCTCGACTGAGCTGCTTAGCAATGGCTGCAGAGCTTGCAATACCTAGACTCGATTTTGGACGGGGCGGAAATATGGGTTCGGTACTTGCTACCGAGCTTCCCTGTTGATTTTGCCCCCGCACTAAATCGAAGCAATCTCTACACCAGACTAATCCGTCCATAACATCCCCACTGAATTTGGCTCCCGAATCAAGCTTCTTTCCACAGCCTGGCTTTGTGTCATGCTTCTCGCCTCGCTGCAATCCCTTTCTATCTCGATCACGTTTCGCCTTACCTCCGCAAACAAGGCACGGTGCATGCCATTTGCTAGCGGCTGGTCCAGGAACAATACCTCGTTCCATTGGAGACACGTTCAGGCGACAACCAGGGCAAAAAGCGCTGCTGCCAAAGATGGGAGTCCTCGGAGCAGAACCATCATTTGTAGAGCTACTCAAAGAACCAGTGGCCGAATGAGTTTTGAGGGGACTGGGGATGTTGGAGAACGAAGCTGATGAACCCAATCCAGAATACATGGACATGGGGCGCTTCATTGGCGATCTCGAGGGGTTCGGCTTATGTGGCTCCGTTGGTGGCTCCCGCTCCCGTGGAGCAGGCCGATCTTTCATAAACCAAGTTTTGACGACCTTGGTCGGTGCACACTTCCAATCATGATGTGTTATTGTTATTGTCAAGATTATCCATTAGAAAAATAATTACTCACCTCCACATGCCTTACGCCACCTTCGTAGCGAACAAATGAAGCAGCTCCTTCGGTTTCCGAGAAGGGCTCGAAGCATGCATCGCACCTGAAGCATTCAACATGATAGCTATCCTCTTTCCCATCGCCTGCGCCGGGGTTTGGTACTGTAACAATTCTTCCACTGCCGTCCAAACTAAAGAGGGGCAGCAAACATTTGTCGCATAATGCATTTCTGTCCTTTGATGAGGTCACTGGAAGTCGACTGGACCTTGGTTTGATTTTGGTTTGGCCAGAAGGCGACGACGTGGAAGTTGAGTTTTGAAGACCTCCCTCCTTTGTTGTGTTGCTCCTAATCGGAGTTGAGATAACCCGAGGGGAGGAGGTGCTTGCCTTGGAAGAAGGCGAGGAGTAAGATGGAATTCTTGTAGGAGCCGGTGATGATGGTTGGAGGCTTTGGGTGGAGGGTGATCGATGCACGACTGAAGTCTGGTCGAGGCTATCTCGGCCAGTCAACGAGGATCGCGGGATCTTTGAGAGTGAAGCAGGTGGTGTTTTAGTGGGACGCTTTGCAGTAGCAGCTGGAGAACCAGTCGGTGTTGCGCCAGGGGTAAGCAGACCAGAAGGCGCAGCAGGTTTGGTAGGGGTTTGTTCTGTATCCTCAGTAACTTTGGTATCCTCATCATCTGGTAAAGCAGACTCCTTTGGGATCGGGGAAGCGTTTGCTGAAGGACTAGAGTTTGATGCTCTAGAAGAACCCAATGTTGAGGAAGAAACTGAGTGCGAGAGACGTGAAGGGGAATGGGAAGGAGAACCAAAACTTATAGCCGAGAATCGCTTTGGTGATGATTCTCCACTAGGGCTTGGAGAGACATCACCGCCCAAAGCAGCCAGCTTGGCTCCGAGTGTGCGATTTAGCGGTGAAGTCACATCATCCATTCCTCGCGTCCCCCTTGTGGGAGAGGGAGAGGATCCTGGTCTGATTGGACTAACTTCTCTACTTCTCAGGGGCGATGGTGCACCGATCCGTCTTGCGAGCTCTTCCACAACAGGAGAGTGGGTCTGTTCTCCGTCTCGTGTGGGACTGGACAAGAGTCCTCCGGGATTGTTTCGTGTGGTGGGAGTTGAGGTAGAAGGCGCTTTCGTCAATGGAGTTCTTTGAGTTCTGGGTACCGCTTTACTAGCGGGTGAGGAATGAGGGTTTGTATCGACGGTTCCCGTTCCGCGTTCAAGGCAGGTATCGAAACAATCATCGCAACAGGGGCGCCCCAACAGGTCCACCATCGGTTTATGCCCCACCTCCCTTTGGCAGCCGGTACACTTGAAGCAACGCTTGTGCCATACCTTTCCACTATTTTCAACGAACCCGCCTTCAGCCTTGAATCGTAGGACTTCCCTTCCACAACTAGGGTTTGCGCATAGTCCTCGGGAGCCCCCGTTAGCAATGAAGCAGTCGCGACAATAGTACTCCTTGCTATTCGTAAGTGATGGATAAATCGTTGCATCGGGTGGAAACGCGGTTTCACATTCCGAGCAGACGAACGATGCTAGTGTAGACGCTGGTTGAAGGACTGAGCCATAGACCTTAGCTAAGCTTCCCCCATCCTGAGATAACACAATGGATGGATCAGGGGAATCGGGGTTAAGAGGCGTGCTTGTGAGCTTGGTAGGTGAGGGTGTGCGTATAGAGGTGGCTCTCGTGATGTGTGCCCTAACACCCTCCTCCAAACCTGAACGCGTCGTTGGAGTCGTTGGTAGGGTAGAAAACCGATTAATTGAATTGTTGGTAGAGATTTTTTGAAGATGATCCGGTCTCCGACTGATTTGCTTGGGTTCTGTTGTGGGTTTAGGTAAAGGAGTGATGGACTGTGGTGGTTTGCTCGTAGTGGCTTCGACACTTTGCACACAACCATGCCAATTAGAGATTATGATGGAGCGAGATCAGATGGCAATACTCACGACTTTGACCACCTATCACTGATAGTTCCGGGTTGATTGTTCCATCTGACGGCAGGGGCTGAAAAACATGCTCATTGTGTGAGGTTGAACTTTGAACCAAGTATGGGGATACCCACCGACAACAGATCCTCCACATTTCTTGCAGCGTGTATCATGTACTATATCCCCACAACGTCCACAGAAACCCATTGTCTTATGGCTGACTTACAGGTCAGTGGGTTCACACAGAGTAGTAGCGATTTTGATGGTTGTTGGATAACCCATGTAACATGTTTGAACGTTCGATGAAAAAGGGGTCTATCCACGTGATCATCCCCATCCAGAAACCAGGTGCTAGGCTACACTATGGGCCTCGAGCAAATGCAACGCTGCACGGGCTTCGTACAAAACAAAAGGACATGGCAGAAAAAGCAATGTTACTGAAAAAGGCTATCTATGACGGTCCAGGTAGTGGATCTAAGAATGTTCCGTTTGGGAACAAAGTCGCCGCCTTGGAATAATCCCCACTCACTCCATCTCGTTGATACTAGGGATAAAGATCATTGTCATAATCATTCGAAAATAACATACAAGCGTATAACTTACCGCTAGTCTGAAGAAATGCGGTATGGCGAGATCAAGTGCGGTTAGAGCAAAATTCAATGCTGTCCCGGAGTAGCGTTCGACGTCATCAATAATCAACGAGTATCCATTCCAGCCTTCCGAGACAACGCCTGCCGTTTCGATCGACTTCCAGATAATGGTGGAATTAGACATGTGCGGTGGGTAAGTAGAGCTAGTGAGAAATCCCGGAATAGAGGAATCAAGGGGTGCATCGCGACGAAGCTGCATTCTGGTTAGAGGCTTAATCGATATGATGACGAAAGAGACATACCTCGGCAGTGGTTTGGAGAATCGAATCGAATCCCCATCGAGACTCTCCCTGTATGAACATGCCAAGCAGGAAGCTTTGAGCAACTGCAGATATTCTGGTTGGAAAAGCAGTTCCTGGCATCAGAATCATCCCAATAAAAAAGTGGTGAATTCGGAGTGTTAACCCAGGAAGCTGGGAGAGGACCACGAGAACCAGGAATCCGAGAAAATAATACCATGCATAAACAGGTAACCATCCTGTTTTTCGCATGGTCTGTAATTGGTTCAGCACGACCACCAGAACCACAATGGAGAGGATCACGAGAGCCGTTATCGCGCCAGGCCTGCGTAAATCTTCTCCCAATAGTCGATCAATGGGAATCTTTTCCGTTGTGATGTTGAACAAAACTCCCGGCCAGAAACCTACCAGATACCACACCATTCTTTCCAACGGACAGTGTTCGAAGACAGGGAGCACATGTCTAAATGCCACTCTCCAGAACACGTAGGCCACAAACAATGTAGGAAGAAACACGCCAAATGCATCAGAGATCGGAGGGGGTTCGCCCCGAGGATCAGAGAAAAGCGTAACATGCCAATGCCCTATGCATACAAGACACCAATAGAGGACGATAGACGCGGGTTGAAAAACCGAGAACAACAGAACTGTCACCAAGATATTGACGACAAGTCCATAATCCCGGAGATCGGTACAGTGATTGAGGGATGTTGTCGGTAAGAACCGATAGGTAAGAGGGAAAATGGAGGGGAAGGAGGTCGATCGGATCCCATTGGATACTGTCCCAACGAAGGACGTAAAATTCCCTATTAGGCTCAGTTTTCCACATCCGCCTCTAGAGTTGCTTATCACGCCCCTACGGAGAGAGTGTTAACAGGGTTTTGAGTGGATGTGTAACAATAGACTTACGCGTGAATAGCCGAAGCGCAGATCCATGAGTCGCCTCGATACGTGGCTTCTGCATCACCACCTCCTACTACTAGTGGTTGATAGACGACTTCTTCCGACCCCACAGCGCGTATGTTTGCGAGTATCACCGACTTGCAAGACGCAGGGCAGCGAAACTCCATTGGTTGCTCAGCAACGAATGGCGCACAGTCTTGACCATCAAGACCGCACTGATCCTTCGGCAACCAAAACGAAGAAGTGCAGCCCACAAAAGCCTCCTGCGGGGTTAAAAACCAGCTTGCTCGCACAAGAAACGAGACAGAGATGATGTAAGCCACCGCAAATAGAACCAGTAGCGGCCACCATCCCAGTCGTCGAGTTAATTTCAGCCACCTGGTCTCGAGATTCAGGGTAATAGATTGTGATCCGATCGTCCACTTTCTATTGAAAATGGAATTCGGCCGATGTAGAGTTTCAGGCGGAATTGGTCCTCTTAGGTATGAACCAATTCGAAACAGGACATTCCAGGTGCGGGGGTATCGTTGGGCTAGTGTATTTGGATGGTACCATGGTTGCTGCGCGTGGCGGCTCGTTGGGTCAGGAAGATGCTCGGAACCCTGCTCCGGCGGCGGTATGTCAGGCATTGAGTTATCCACCGACCTCAGAAGAGATGCCTGAGATGTCGGGCCTAATTCAAGGCTGTCTAGGGTGCTTGTTGGCTGGTCGCGCAACGAGGTAGGGGTCGAACCCGACGTTGCTCTGGGAATAGAAGGAGGCAGAGTCGTGTCCATCAAATGTTGGAGGCTTGGATGACGGAGAAAAGGGAGTAAAATTGGGGGAAAATGAATTTTTTGCTAGATGTCTCTATTGCGGAATGCGATGTGCATGTTTCACGCTTTCATCGTCTCCACTGTTCAACCAACCTGATACCGGACCGTGAGAGATTGCTGCGCGTGCCCTTGATGACATCACGAGATCTTAATTCACCAATTAGCCTCGAACATGGTAGCATCCTGACTTCTAAGAGGCCTGTCAGGTAGCCAAGAGATTTACAGAAAGCTACGTCGCAATAAACTCTATTGAGTCTCATCCCTAGAATCACCTGTCCCTTACTGGCCCCCCGGCGCTACATATCGAACTAGCATCCTGCAATCATCT
Source organism: Tulasnella sp. 418 (assembly GCA_019632295.1). Lineage (NCBI taxonomy): Eukaryota > Fungi > Basidiomycota > Agaricomycetes > Cantharellales > Tulasnellaceae > Tulasnella > Tulasnella sp. 418. The sequence goes on from WSTZ01000006.1 coordinate 25,142, forward strand.
GAAAGTCATCCGTCGGGTTGATGCCCCCAATATTACAGGGGACATAAGCACCCATCTCATCTTTCGCTATATGCACTGTTGCCGGATTTTGGCCTCAATCGACTGGGCAAACACTGGCCCTCTTGTCGCAGGATCGTAATCGAAGCTAGATAACACAGTGCAGAAGCAGAAAGGTATTTTCTATATTAGACTACTAGCCTCTCCACACGTTAACTCAACGGGAAAGCAAAATTAAGGACATAGCAGTCATCTACGATGACGTACTCAAAAGTTACATAGTCCGTAGTAACGCGACATATCACAGACTCATCAATAAAACCAGCGGTGACTAGTGTGATCCAACTAAGGTTAGTGACATTATTAGGTATACACGGGTTGAAGACGAAAATGAGAAAGCGCCCTTAGCTCAGCAGAGCTCGTGGAGTCCACGATATAGAATCAAACGCAGATATTTCCCAAGCCAGCAAAAAATTGAAGATACACGCTCCGATGTCGCGTTAGGGTATGAATCCGGTGAACAACGTCAGAATTTACGTCTATAATGCACGTTGATCAAGGCCGATAATACATAGGCTAATTTTGACAGCAAACCTCGGCCCGTGAATGTGTCCAGCAAAATAGAATAGCGCCTTTACGCAGATGCAACGACGTGCGCTCCATGGCCGATCTCAGCATGCCGAATGGACTGGCCTGAGACACTGGCGAGACCAGTCTAACGTTGTTTCTATAGTATTAAGCCTATCGAAATAGGTATACGGATTTCAATGAACGGTGGGTTGCAAAATAATACGTCACCTGGGACGTAACCGCATTGTCGGGACCGTGATAGAAACATCCGTGACATCGCATGCCTTAGATGGGCTTTGTTATGATTGATGCAAGTATCCTCGAAACTTGCTGGTCTGAAGAGGTCTCAAACTGGTTAGTTTCTTAGATACTGGGTGATTGACATCAAATTTGTCTAGTGTGCACAAGATCCGCTTATAGAAGGCATGGCAACAGACACTCAACAAAAACCTTTCGCGATTATTGACGTCGAACTGCAAGAAAAAAATAGACCAAATTCGCAGCATATTATTTCTCCTGAAAGTCTGTTAAAGCTGAAAAAGAAACGCGTCTCCGAGGCAACGGACAGTTTCTAGCTAGCTTGTTGATAGCACATTGAACGTGTTACATGCGCGTTTCGGTGCGCCTCTAGATCGAGTTCTGAAATGGTCAGTATGCCAGATGCATCAGCGCTTTGCTTCAATATGGCTTGAAAAGGGAAGATGGGCGTATTTGTCAATGCTTGAGCCTAATTTGCAAAGTTTGGATACTGCTTAGTACGCAATGAATCAAGAGTTGAGATCTGGAGCACCGAGATGTAGTTTGTGGACTCTTTGATTGCCTTCGGAGAGTGGGTCATGCATATTAGCAAGATCCCGCAGCGCCCTCCCTGGTGTGAAGACTAACAATCGTCGTGGAACTTGACAGTGGGAAACCAGGGAAATCCGCAACATAGTTGTTTTCACTCTACCTACTGCCAACGCACAGTAAATGCTGCACAAAGATTCCACCTCACTCTCACCACCCCTCAAATATGTCAGGACGGAAGGGTTTTCATTGAGTGAGAGCGGATACGCCAGCGAAACAGATTAGCATCCAGGTGAGCTCCATATGGGAACCTTGACCACCTTTGACACCGCAGTACCAGGCTCGTGGATAAGGGGTTATGCGAGTTCTGAGAGGTCCACGATCGTGGTGTACGTAGACCTCATATAGATTACGTTTTTCTCTAGGAGCGATTGTGCTTATGTCGCCTGATTTTGGAGCTAGTCGCGGTGCAAATGCGATCGAGTTTCTCTTTCCTAGTCAGTTACAAATGCCCGACTATATTGGCCCTGAGGTGGGGCCTTGCCGTTGAAAATACTAGAAATGTCAAAAAGGTTCCTATGGTTCACTTTACTGCCCAATCTGTCAGATGGCTAACATTCAACAACGCTCAACAGACCCTCATTGGGCACTTGTTTACTGCCACAGAATTGCAAGGTTACCTGGAATGTAGTTTTGTGGCTGTTCCAAAACGCAGGTACAAACTAGGATGGCTGCTTTTGACCTCGTGTAATGCCAAATGCGTTCAAGACTTCCGGGTCAACTTACTCCTCACCAGGGCACGCGTTGGACAGTCTGTAATGGATCATTGCACGACGCTGATATCGATTTAGGTTAAAGGTCCCCGGCGTAACTTCTCTGTTACGTTCTCACCTTCTCATCCTATATAATTTACACCAGTCTGATCTGTACTTGACGAACTAAATCCCCAACCACATCCCGAAATCCCACCTCTGCTGATCGATATCTACGAAGACAAACGTATTCCAAAGCCATGTATAACAATCACCATAAGCCAGCTAGGTTTCACGAGGAGTCGTCATCGGAACGGTCAAATACAGAATCCTCTCAAATCTACCCTGATGGTCAACATCACTTTTCTACCCATTCTGGAGACAATTCCCCC
>WSTZ01000006.1:35419-67737 GCA_019632295.1 Tulasnella sp. 418
TTTGTCTATCATGCCACCGTAACCTAGATTCGGGGGCAGTTGGAAGGGCAATGCGAGGGCTGGACCGCGATAAAGATGTAATGAAACTGAGGTGCTCGGCGTCGAGCGCTCTGTCTGTCAAAAAGACCGGCCGAACGGAACGGTTGATCCAGTATGCTCAGGCCTTGATATGCTTGCTAATGCGCTCTAGCCGCCGAGGAGAACCTTATAATCGTGGGGATAGACACTGGGTTTAATCGAGTTGCACGAGAAGAAAAGGTAAGAAGAAGCCAAGATCAGCGATACTCACAATCACGCTCTTCTCCGTGTTCTAGATATAGATGCACACCTCATCTAATACGACATCATCTCCGATACAGGCACAAAAAGTGGCATGGATCGGTTGACGCCGGAAGTCAAGTCCTCAACATTCCATGATCCTCGCTGTCCCCTCTCCTGTTATGAATCATAATTGTCGTCATGAAGCTTCTAATGCGATCTATGGCCTCCACCCAAATTAATGGCAGCGAGTTATAGATGGTTCTTTCTCCGGGGGCACCATCGGCAACTAGCATGTTGTCTTAGAGCGCGGGTTCTTCTTCGCAGGGGCCCAATTGCCGACACATTCATAATCCACAAGGTACCCACAGCCACGTCAAGGCCGGTCAATTTGAATACATATTCACAATTTCGATTGTCATTAAATACATAGCTAGTCGTCATCAGCGAAGCATCATTCGATAGATACATTCGCAGAGTGAGAAAATGAAAAAAGAAGAAAAAGAGATTGATCAGGTGAGACAGATATATCAGGAAACAGAAACTGAGGCAAAAGGAATGAGAGTTTGATTCGCCAATACAGCGATTTAGAAATAGTACACGTGCTTCAATGTGTGAGTGGGTATAGCGTGTTTTGTGTGATGGATATGCAAATTTGAACCGATAACCCAGAGAAAACAAATCAATGAAGCAGATTGACCAAAAATGGAAAAGATGAGATGCACCCCTGCACTGCAGGGTCGTTTTTTGTTTTTTTTGTTGAAGATGGGTTCCTTTTTAGCAAGAAGAGAAGTGTGGGCTGACCTAGACCTTACATCCTGAACGTCATCCATCTTCGGGCGACGCTAGCTCTTTTGACCAATTCGTCGCCCCCTAAAAGTCCGGGGCCTGGAAGCTTACACCAGCTCTCGTTCCAAGATGACGGGTGATAAGGGTACTCCGGTGCATTCTCATCATAACTATCCCGTTCCTCGTAATCGCTATCGTCCTCTTCAAAGGATCCCCTGCGTGAACCATCACTTGGCCCTGTGGAATCGTCATATGAGCTTTCTGAGGTGTTTGACGAGGAAGTCGAGAGTCTTGATCGATGGCCCCTAACACTAGGTCGCACGGGATGCAACGGAAGGGTTGGCTTTGAGAATGGCTCAGGCTCGGCATTATCACCTTGCACATTGCGAGAGATGCAGAACTGGAAGGGAGGTGTCGAGGTCAACAGGTGAGCATTTTTGAAGAGAGCCAAGGTACGTGGAATCCAGCGCTCTTCCTGATTGGCATGCCTCTTTCGTCGGACAACCTTTGTTTCAGCAGGTGCCTTGCGCTTTTGACGAGTTTTTGGTGGTGAATCGATAGGCGACGATGGTGCTGTTGCTACGGCTATGGCTGCGGCGATGGCGATGGCGGGTGCAGGTGCTGACACAGCTACAGCCACAGGAACAGGAGCAGGTCGAGGAGTTGCTATCGAGATCACTGGCGACGTGTTGACCGATGCAGGAACTGGTAATGGAGTTGCAGCTGAAGAGACGGAAGCATTGGCGCTCTGCTTAGCGGTCTCGAACTTCATTACACGACAGGCTTTCGTGGATGTGTGACGGCGTAGGTTGGATGCCAGGGAAAATCTGCGCCCACAAAGCTCACAAGCATGAGCTAGAAGGGATGGATGGTGTGATTAATTTTTGTCACTGGTCTGGGCGGTGCGTGCACTTACGTTTTTCTCCTGTATGTGACAGCTGACAAGTGGAACAGGAGAAATTAAGCGAACTATAATGAAGTCACGGGACACGAGGTGCCTCACCATGTGTTGCTTCAACGCACTCAAACGTCCAAAGGTGAGGTCACAGCCAGGGCATTGGAACTCGGTCTTGGCTTTTTCCTTAGCTCCGGCTCCGTTCGTGGTTGACGGGGGTGAAACGTTTTGTGATGTGGCCTCCTTAGAAGGTCCGGAGACCTGGGGCTCCGTCCTGTTGCTGGGAACCGGTTGAACTGGAGAGGAAAGTCCGCTTTCTGCAGCAAGGCTAGCTACGGGACTGATCGTATGAGCTGTCACTCGAGGCTGGGCGATGGTTGGGCTGACTGCAGGTGTATGGTGAGAAGTAACACTGCGTTGAGCCACAGGGGAGCTTAGAGCAGATGAATCCGAGAACGATCCGGGAGAAATTACTGCCTGTCTTGACGTAATTTGACTGGGCGAGAAAGGACCAGTAGGGGAAACGGGAGGATGTGCCGATTGGTGGGAGTTTGCGTCTGGAATTTTTTCAATAACTGGACTCGAGTTGATTGAATAAACAGAGCCAGTCGAGAGTGTACTTGTGAACACGGATTGCCTTCCACTTTCATTGGAAAGTCTTCGGTGTGGGATGTATGCTTCTGGAGATGAAGGATGCCCGCCATACGCTACGGAGATGGAAGGCGAGAGCGGACCATTTTCCACGAATGGAGACAGAAGCTGATGACCACTATAAGGGGTCGGGCTGGTTAGATCTTGAGAACCCGTCTGTACCGGAAGTTCGAAGGACAAGGGCGGGAGAAGATGCCCATGAGCAAGTGGCTGCGGATTTTGCGCTGGCTCGCTATAATCGTAATGATGGAAATCATGAGAAGCCGCGCCATAGGATGACGCGGTAGGACTGCGCTGCTGCTCGGGATGCAGACCGTTGCTGTGAGGACCTAAAGAAGGAGGAGGGATGGTATAATTGTAGTCGTCGGCAAGATACGACAACCCGTGATGGTCACTTGATTTGCGGTCCCGCGGGTAGTAAGAATCCATTGGATGAGATAGCAGGGGATCTGAGGAGGAGGACAGAGGCGCAAAACTCAAAGAGTCCAAGGCCTTGTCTGAGGTAGAAGTAGTGGCGGCATTGACCCCTGATACGATCGATTGGGAATCGTTCCTGGGCGAGGAATGTCGAGTATTCGTAGAATGAGTATGCGAATTAGAGCTCGGATGTGGGAGATGAACGTAAGTCTCGTAAAGATTGGCGGAGAATGAACTTTGATGGGGTGACCAATCCGGTAGTGGAACGTGACCGGACCGGACAGAGAATGTATATGTTGACGGAGGGGATATCAATGCATAACCGTCAACATTGGTTGGGTCATGATATATCGAGTTGTCGTAAAGATCTTGCTGAGGAGATTGATTGCTGAAAGACATTGGAATTGTGACTGGAAAAGGGCCTGCCTGAAATGGGAAGTTAAAATCTAGATAGAGAATGATCAGTCTGAGAAGCACACCCAAATTGAGAAAAAGACACAAGGGGAAAACAAACATACGGTTTTAGGAGACAGGAATGCTGGGCGTCGTGCAGATTGGCGAGAAGGTTGAAGGGAATGTTCGAATGTGATGATTGTTGAAACGTGGAGGGTGATTGAGACGATGGAGAAGATGTGAACAAGAGACAGCAACCAAGGGCGAGGCTGATGATTTTGAGTGGGGCGAGCGAGATTTGAACCGGCAATTGATGGTCGTCTTTTAATGTCCTGATGATGGTGTTGATGTCGTACAGGCAGCTTACACAATTGAGCCGTGATACTGAATTCTGATGGTTGATACAGCTGTCAGTTACTCCTTAAATTGTTTCGCGATCGTCGGCAGACCACGCAGCGAAATAGGACTAGTGCTTACCTACAATCCAATAAACAGTGCAACCTTGTCACTTTTCCGCGAAATCGTCCCAGATTCCTTCCCCAGAGGCGGTTGGTCGTGCGGGAGAGTTGGAGTGTAAGTGAGAACAAGCTCAAGGGAAATAAAGAAAACAGGATCCGATTTCCTCCTCGAGGTGGCTGGGTTGAAGCACCGCTGAGGCCGGGCACGAGGCGAAACTCAATTCGTTCCCTATCGATGGTCCCTTCATTCCCCTGCGTGTGGATGCCTCTCGCCTAACAAGTCGCTTCTGCATGCTCACCACTCATCTATTTCACGAGAAAGTCGTTTTTAGCTACAAGATAGACGTGTCCATCGTCTTCGAGCTCATCGTCATCGTGTTTTCCAGTGAAGTCATCTTCCCTGACTCAGGATTCAGCGGACTTCTAATTTCGCAACCAGGCACATCCAAGAAATTGTTCATGTATTCAGATGATAGAGAACTGAAGTCAACGATTGGCGTCATAGTTTTGATTGTGGACCATTTAGGCATCCTCGAGAGGTGGAGGTCCTTCATCATCATCATCGTCGCCATCATCTCCACTCGCTCCCGCTGCCTCCTTGTCCTTTCCAATAGACGCCATCAGCTATAGCGTAATATGCTTTTAGCCACCATCAAGGGAGAAGAATGGAAGGCACATACCTTTTCCATATCCAGACCGCCCATTCCACCCATTCCGCCCATTCCGCCCATACCTCCCATACCTCCCATGCCTGGCATACCTGGCATGCCTCCCATACCTCCCATGCCGCCTCCCATACCTCCCATGCCGCCTCCCATACCGAAGTCGTCATCCATGCCACCATAACCATCGTCAATTTTCTCCGGTTTGGCATCTTGCTCGTCTTCATCAACCCACTACAATGCAATCACGATCAGTTGAGCTTATTAATCGCTCAAAGACGCCGCCCACTTTATCAAAGTCCGTTTTTATATAAGGCACCTTCGTCTTCTCCTTCATAAGTCTGGGCCAGAATTCCTCCTTGTGGTTCTTTTTGCGCAGAATCAGGTTAAAGGAGCGGCTTGTTACTTTCTTTTGAGATTCCTGTTACGACAATCAGCCATATTTGGCGAATGAAAAATTATATCGTAAGCCTCGAGCAACCGCCAAGGCTCTCAACCCTCACCTCTGGGACAACCTCTTCATAGAATTCGAGTTGGAGGTCATACTCTTTTTCTATAATACCCTTGTCGTTGCTAGGATTTGTGATTCAAAGTATTGAGTTTCGTGCAGATAGTGAGATGAGTGTCGCGTCGGCGCGAATGAGAGACGGTAACGCGAATCCAGTCATTGGATAACAAATTAAGATGAACGATGCGTTAGCTCTGATATAGTAACGCTATAGTCCAGCAAAGTGGAACGCACTTTCCCGCTTTTGCGTGGAATGACAGTTTGGTTGGGGCCAACTCGTACTTCAAGGTTGACTCAATGATATCAGGCACGTTCACTGTGAGATAAACCACATTCTATGACATGTCCATGTTGGAATGAGTCCAAATGTATGTTATGAGAGGTTCAGAAACGATGATTAGTAACGGTTGCTGCAAAGTAACTCATTGTTGAGTGGCAATCTGCCTCCCGAATAAAGCTCACCTTTTCAGCTACAGATGGTGAGCTTCTTTGTGCCCATAATACTTCAGGATGCGAAGCCATGTTCTTCCGTATAGTCTGGAGGGTAAACCTAGGAGCGTTTCAATTGAATTGACCAACGGACTGGTCGTTGGAGAAAGGACTGGAATATTCTGTCATTCCTTCCTGGAGCCCATTTACCGCACGTGGCTTGTATTACATCATCCAAATTATTAACCGTGGAAAACCGCTGATCATTACTACGGTAACAAAGGCTGCCATCCTTGACTACAAACGTCGATATAAAGTTTCATACTCTTACCAATGAAATTAATGTGTCAGAGATGAGCTCCTGTCTTGTGTCTTTCTTTTTTACACAGTGAAACTGATTAGGGCTGCAACGTCGCATGAGTGTGCAATTTCAGATTTGGAATGTTTCGAATGTTTCTGTGTACGCAATGTTATATCATTTTTCATCACGCAACTGAGATTATGCGGTGAGGTTTCGGTCCGCACTCAACGACATGTTGCATGATCCGCGTTCATAAGTGCAGGGCGATCACCGGAGTCTGCCACTGTAGCCCATTATCTCAAATTGGCTGTTCACGCGTACGGGAAATTTACTCCACCCAGTCTTTCGAGCACAAAAAAGGAAGTAAATGATGATAAAGATGAAAAAGGCAACCTTTTTATAGAGATTGGATCCGTGGGTGGCCATTCAGTTGGATTGCGTGCTTAGATGCTTTTGCTTCTAGCCATGCCCGATGCACTGGAACCCTCTATCACAATGACAAAGAGCATTGCGGTAGACCCTAACGTACTGAGCTTCATCCTCGAGGAGGGCGTCTTAAGTAGTAATCGCCTGCAGGAAGACTAAGCGAGAAGTCTCCGGATTTGGCTAACCGGGTTTCCGAAAGTGCATGCATGCTTTCGACGAAGTTGTTGTCTCAAGGGGATCAGCAGAAAATTACGGACATATCCACCTGGGATAACGGTAAAGAATTTCAGATTGGTTCCATCCGTCCGCTCGGGATAACGAAAATGTACGTTATCCATGCGCGCTGCGTTGGTGTCAACGTTCAGCTCTTCCACAGTACGCAGTGTGTGTGGTTGAACAAAAGGCATGAGTGATCAATCACCCCATCGATGGGTTCAGTGGCCATACAAGGTCCGCTGTCAGAAGGCCCTAGGGGCACAGGTACCCATCTCCCATGATGCCGTAGCCGGTGTGGATCTTACGCGTGTCATTTTGAATTTTCCCGATGTTCGACAGATTAACGGAACCTACATCGCTCTTTGTAAAAAGATAATCCAAACCTGATTGGGTAACGAGACAAAGCGCTAAGGAATCCCATGAGCAATCAGGACTGATAACGCTACCGAGAAGGATTTTCTATAGTGTTGTGGCTGTTCTGGTTACCGCAGGGTGCCTGCCGGTTCAGCCTTACAGTATCCACGCTATGGAAGTCAAGTGTCATCGAAAGCCGATGCATTCCTGAACAGCCCAAACGATTTTGGGTCGTCATCCGATTGGGGTGGTTATAATTGTTTTAACTTTACTTCGTCAGAGCTTCTTTGATCTGATGGAGCCCGAAGCGTAGTACATTACATTGCATTCTCAGCCTTCGTTACTTAGGAGGATATCTGTGGGGCAATGAGGACGTCAGATACCGAGACTCATCCATCATCGAATCCTGCAACAGCATTGGTTTACCCAAGCGGGTCATCCGAATCAGTGTTTGGAAAAAGAAACTTTTTTCGATTGATCGCATTTTTACCATTCATTGCCCGCGAAGGAATCCCATGCAACAACGGCCCTGAATCACAGGCACCCCCCGTTTACCCCTCTCTGTCTCTATCATAGAATCATCTCGGCGTGCGGGCAAAATGGCAGGGCTGAGATCTTGTCCCCCACTTTGGCCTGTTGCCCGAATCGCAGCCGTTATAAATACCAGCCCCCGATTTTTTTCTATAACCCTCGTCTCTCGATTCCCCTTTCACTATGCTCCCTCCTCCAACCGTCATGGTAGCAACGGCAATGGAGGGCACCACACACAGTATCGACCTTTCAGACAACTACTTTTCCCTTATGCAAACCACCTCAAAACCACAATCGCAGCCAGTGGATAACCCATCATCGTTGGATTTTGGATGGATGTTCGGTGGCGTTGACTCCAGCTTTAACGGGCCTTTGCCGAGCGAGTTCATGCCGTCAGAGTACCCTGATCTTGTCGGCACACCGACGCTATCGTATTCACCACACCAAAGTCCTGCATCGATTTCCACAACCACGCCTAAATTGCTCGTACCGGGAGACAAGACTATATTACCTTCAGAGTCACATGAAATAGCCGGGGTTGGAGCGCAGTTATCTCTGGTTTCCTCGTTCCCATCAGTCTCCGAAAAGTCTATCTCCGCTAATTGGCCAATGGAGCAAGGATGGGAGGAAACAACAGAGGGGTTGGACAGCTCGTTAGAACCCGCTGTCTTAGCATCTTCTGGTGAGTAATGAATTCTTTAATCATGACGGATATATGATGGCTAAATTCCCCACGCCGGTCCCTCATTTCCCTCATTTTCGTTTTGTCACACAATGATATAGACATCCCGAAACTTCAGGGTCCTACGCTCCTCACGGAACCCCTTACCTATTCGTCATCAGCTACTTTGCCGCAGGCGGCGGACCCACTTTACTCATTGCTTTCAAATGCATCATTTCAACCTTCGACCTTCCTAGACCCATCGCAAGCACAAGTGTATCCATATCAAATCCCGCATCCAAGTTCGCAGTTTCAAAATCTTCCGACGCAGCCTTCTTCAAACTTTCCTTCTAATGCAAATTCTTTTCTTCCTCAACAACCTCCATTTACATATGCTTCCGCCTCATTCCATGGTCTCATCCAGAGTCAAGTAGTAGCCAAAACCAACTCCGAACCTATCTCACAGGACTCCGCAGCTTTAAGCTACGCCGCAGGATTTGGATTACCTTACCTTGAAAATTTGGTCCTGGGATCCACAGCATCTTCCAAGTCCTCATTCGGGCACCATCCTTCATGCCCGTGCTGTGTTGGGTATGCCTCACTCCTTCCTTCAACGATATCGCATTGCTACGGTGTAGGACTGCCTGTTGCCTCTGCCACATTGGCAAGTAATGGGCTCGCTTCCTATGGCGTTCCAGCCTCAACTACGTTTACCCAGCCGCTATCGTATGCTACAAGCACCAACACCGCGGTACCTCTTCCCGGACCATCAGGCTTTGAGGCAGCCTCCTGGATCGCCCAACAACAACACCAGTATCAACAGCATGTGGAAGTCGAAAAGAAGTCCAAATCAGCGGATACGATGTTATGGGCAAAACAAGCTAGAGCACTGGGTGAGACGCATTGGTTTAGATTATTCGGAGCTCGACTAACATGTGCCTTTTTTTGTCACAGTCGCAGACCCGTCCCCGGAGTATATTCAAAGTCTGTTCGAGGTTACTCCTCCATCAAAATGAGGCCAGTTCTTGGCGACCTATGGATCTCGAGGAAGTTGGGGCGTATTCGCGAATTCTGGTGCCTCACCCCTTTTTCTTTGTTCCCATCTCAGTTCTTATCGCATACATCCTTTCTACCATCCACACACATCATAATCATTTTTGCATGCATAATCATATTCGTAACTGTAAATATACTAGTTAAATTCCTTCGCAGCTTGATGGTGCTATATATGGAATTGATTGCAGGATACACTTTCACCTTGAGGCACAGGCGCCTAACGGGCTTCCCGGATTGTTACAATAACAGTTTGGTCCAGCACCGGCCTCCTTCCACGATCATTATCACTGAACCTTCTCAATAAACATTGTCTCATCAAACGCCTCTGCAATAAGCGGAGCGGAGATGAATACACTGAGATTGCCTTCGATCATTGAGGTCACGTGTTACCCAAACCCCATCGGTTGACACCACCTCGCTCACTTTCCCCGCCTCATACAATGCGACATTCTTGCGATATTGACTTTTTACAACGGGCTATGCCAGAATGGGGAAACTTCCAAAGGTTAGACTGACCAATTTTCATTTTCAGAAATCTGTAATTCCATACCTCAATGCTATCACCAGAATCTTCCATGGGGATAGACAATGATAATGTCCGCATGGTATTCGAGTCATTTAGCGGGGCTGGGCCGTCCCATATCCGTTGCTTACCATATGGAGTAGTTGGCCCATCTGAACCCAACATGCCCGACTTCTACTTGCGACCGCCACCACCAGAAACAGTTCATCCCCACTTTACTCTAATCAGGATAGAGGACCCGTGAATCTAGGTCTCTGATGATCAAGGATTTGTCAGAAGAACCGATGCCCTGCAATTGACTTCGTTGGGAATTCGTTTTTATCACCCAATAAATTTCGCAGACTTACGGGGTCCAAACACCCCAAGGGTGATTGGTCACCGATCCTCCGTCTGGGTCACAATTATCTGCTATACATTTCAAGGCTTAGATCGCCAATTCTAAAGACAAATACGGCACGCTCCGCCAATTTGACCTTGCAAGGTCGAACCACTATCAGTCTCCCCCTCCCCCCACATATCAATCAATCCTTTCTAAGATCTCTTGGCGCGAGCAGCAGCCCTGCTCCTCGCATCCGAACTGATGCACCGCGAACCGAGCTTTGATTGATAATCATCCGCGTCCAACCCGAGTTGGTACGAACCTGTTGATTAATAATCGAGAGGCGCGAGCGGACTCTTGTTGTTCTTCAGAGTTCGTTATTGTTGTCTAACAGGATGCTTGTCAATATTCGTTTATTTTTTTCCATATCATCTCCCATCGTTTAGTATTCCTGCATTATTCCGAGGTTGAGCAGAAGGGCGTAACGCGCAGGTAGTTCATGAAACGTTCGGACTTTTCACGTTTCAACATAACTTCCCCGTAGCAAGCGTTGCAGCAGGCCTGCTCCATTCCCTGACTATCGTAAAGACATCTCGTATGTGACTATACTCCTGCCTAAACTTTCCCTTTCGACCTTAACGGCAATGAGGAAACGCTTCCATCAACGCCCCACCTCGGCATTGGTGTTGTTTCCATTCTCAAGCCACTCCTTTCGAATGGAAGAATCCATCTTCCAGTATAACAGGTGGTTGAAAGATGGTCACAATATTTTATCTGAAAGAAGATGGGTATTGTACAGGATCAAACCTTTGCGGGCACTAGAACACAAAATTGACAGAGCCAAACAGGTCCAGACCTCTAACGCATTCTTTATCCCGACTAAACGTCCCAGGCTCCTGAAGGAATTATTTCCGACCATAGAGGGAGATGACGTGAAGACGACTAAGATAGGTGCTCCTTCACGATATACCACATCCATCAGCCGGTTCACAGAGAAAAGCAGGACCGTGGCGCCAGCCCACGTGCTGGTGAGTTTTGTTAGTAGGATTCTCGAGCTCTGGGGATTCCAAATAATTCAGCTATCGGGAAATAGGGACTGAACCGAATCTACGGGTCCGGTCTAACTTCTCGCTTGGTTCCAGGACGCTGCGCCTGTTTTTTCTCATTGAGTAACACCAAGGCAAATCTCGCTGAAAAGCACAACGGTCATGGTACATAACAGGGCTGCCCAATATCCCTCCCTCCTATCTCAATAAATCCTCATCTTACACTCTTTCCCTTGCGTGCTTTAGCCCCTCCAGACCCATCAGCATGAATAACAACTTCGTTCCTTCGGATTCTAACGACGCAGAGACGTCATCTTCACATCAAGCTTCTCCACCGAACACAAATACGACGGTTTCCGATACAGCGGTAGCTGGTGTAACCCATGACGTGAATGTACAACTACACGGGCCACCAACTACCACGCTCGCTGCACCTCCGACCTTTGTACCAAGTCAGACGTCACTCCCTTCCATGACAAACCAACCACCTCATTCTACGACTGCAAATACGCAAAGGTCGGAGGGCAACAGGCCAATCAGAATGGTGAGCCTTACTGGCTATGAAGGTCCATTTTACTACCTACCTCATGGTACGTCTTACCTACATCTCGAATTCGACGGATCTAAACGACCTAAACTCTTCGATGGTCCCCCTTGACTGTCCACAGGGCTGACTCCTGTCGGGGACGCTGGGGTTATCAAAAAGTTACCTCCACAAAAGGGGAAGAAGTCATATTTATGTCCTGGTTGTGATCTTGTCTTTGATAGGTTGAGCGCTCTAAGACAGGTGAGGAATTGCAAATCCTGCACCATTACACACTCTGAGGGCATTGGTTATTGAACTCAGCATTGTCTGAGCCACACTGGAGAGCGTCGTAAGCAAGACGTTTCATTCAAGCCCGAGATCTCGACATTTTTTACTGATAAGATTGCCTCCGATTCCTTAGCCCATCAGTGTGCGCAGTGTGAACGGAGATTCTCCGTTGCTTCTAATCTACGGCGCCATCTCCGTACTTGTAAAGGACCAAGACCCGCGAGCGAAGCGCGGGAGGGCGAAAGTCAACCTTTGGAGTCGAGCTCACGAAAGCCCCGAAGTCGTAGTGTAGACGAAGAGACGGAAGGAAACGTTCCTTATCAAGGAGGTAGTGGACAGGGTGAAATGCCCAGAAGACGCTCTTACTCCCCTTCACATGGCGCTGCCCACTCATTTTCCCCAGATTTCCCTCCTCAAATCATTCTGCCTAGTGTCAATCCATTCTTTGCTTCGGACAACCACCTGATGACCACCTTATCATCATCAACGACATCTTCGCCATCCCCTTGGTTAGATACACCTCAAGATGTACAAGATAGTCACTATTTCGGTCATCGCGGTAAGTGATTACTTTTATCCCGTAACCTTCATCAATAGAAGTATCCCGAAAATGTGCTTATCTTGCGTAACGTCACCCTATCCAGTTGCCGTCACTTCTCCGCCACCCCAGATCCAACATACTCAGACGTCAGCCTCCGAAGTTCATGGCATTTTTGATCCCAGATTCCATTCGCACACACACCAGTCATATCCGCAAACAGATATCCATTCCTATGCGCCCTTACCATCACAAGACCAACATCAACGCCTCCAAGTCACACCATCCGGGCCGCATCATCATAATCCATTGAATCCTTCCTCTAATGAGATGCATCTTCGAGATTACCCACCCTTCTACTATGATTGTCCTGACCGTCATCAATCTTCTGGGGGACGATAGGCTTTAAATTACTGACTGGCCATATACCTGGTCTGTCGACTTGCTGCAACCCTATCCTGTGATTGTACGATACCATGATTTCATTCGATGCCTAGCCTCCAATCAATACTTCCATACACGTCCAACAAGTCTACATGTGGCTTGCGGTAGATCAAGTGTGCTACAAAAATTCTGATCGGTGAACGTTAGTAATTTGAACGAGATGGTGTGATAATGTTGCAGATGACATAGATGTGTTGTCATGGTTGTAACTTTTCCATGAAGAGCGCTCAGGTACCTACTAGTTCGGTGCAGCCAACCGACGGTGTGGAATGATACACCAAAGCCAATGATATCTCAGCAACCCCTATTTAGTCGGCAATTACGTCAGCACCCGTCCCTCGTGTTTGGTAACTCAATGCCACGTCCAAAATTTCTCTTTTCGTTACAACCACTACATAATGGCAGAATCCGCGGCAAAACGGAGAGCTGCTGCAAGAAGGGAAGCGATACTGAATTCTCGTGGAGATAGGTTGGCGAAGCTCACATCCACAGCCAGAGGCGAGGATGCGGCCATGATTTATGATGGTAAGTTATACTTTGGTACTTCTAGCACAAAATATGCATCATTTTGACCTATCCACGCGATCGTTCGTCTTATCAGATCCACCAGTGCCAAGCCTGCGCTCTTCCCCAGCAAACGACTTTTTGGGCGAGGAGCCTCGTAGCAACCCAAAGCCACCATCCATCCATCGTCAGCATTCAAATCCTCCATCAGGAGGCGAATCTCGTGGATCTATACCAGAAGAGGTGCCCGCATGGAGCACAGAACAGGAGCAGCTTTTGATGCAAGCTTTGATGGGGCGTCTTGGAGGAGGCCCATCAGCCCCAAATCCGCTTGGAATGCTACCAGGATTAACGCCACCAAGTGTAACTCCACAACTATCTGGACAGCCCCCGGATCCTTTTGCGGCACTTCTCGCAAACCTTCAATCCAATGGACCTTCTGATGGACCTCAATTCGGTCCAGGGTTGGGAATGCAGAATCCTCTTTTCCAACCTATTCCTGCTCCAAAACCTAAAAGCCGTCTACAGAAATTACTGCCCTTGCTTCATATCACATCGATTTTATGCCTGTTAGCATTCTTCGTGATTCGATACGAGCCGTCACTACATGCTACTCTTCCGGACGCCATTCCTCAAAGTCGCTGGTCACGATGGTCGGACCTCAGGTGGTCCAAGGGAAATGAATGGAGCGTGCAAGCTGCGGTAAGTTTATCCCTACTAGACCCCATATCATTTTATTGACCATTTCTGTTGACTATAGCCATTATTCTACGCTTTCACGACAATACAAGTTATACTCCATTCTGTAAGGATATATTCAGAGCCTCCCCCTCTTCCCCCTTCTGGTATACTGGGATTGGCTCTCATGAACCTACCTCCGCCGATTCCAACCATATTGTCCACTGCTCGGAAATATCTGAGTATGGGAGGTGCTGTGATGGATGATCTTTCTGTCTTGCTATTTGCCATCGGATTCCTCATTTGGGGAGCTGGCTGGGCGGTTCCATGACGAGACCGAGACTGGGTTCCACTTCTTAGCTACTTTTTCCGTCTGTTATCATAATACATCAGCTGGATCGTTTATTTGTACCCAGCCCTCTTGGCGGTGTTTATTCCCATCATCACCCGATTACTCAGTATCAATGCTTGGGTTCCGGTTCGTACTTCATGCCAGAGAAAGTTCGGACGTTTTTCCAAGGCTCTATTATGGTATCAGGTCAGTCACTCATGCTCGAGCCTAGAACTTAGGTCTCGAATTTCATTTGACAACGCAAGTGGTTGGGATTACAACACCCGAGTCGATTTCGGTTCACAGGTCGGGTAGTACATTATTGGAAGGTGGCTTAGACTGATTTGTAGTTCGAGGAAAGTCGACTTCATAGCTATGGCTTCATTTGGATGCCGGGAATGTTAACATCTTTCGCCTACCCTCTACTTGGTTAGTCACGTCCCATCCATCTGTCACTTCTAAAGCATCTACGTGTTTGTTCATACCCTGTAGAAGAAAAAAAAATTCTCATGAAGTGAAACGCGCCAAGATAGTCACAACGCTGCGTTACAACGTTAAGACAGTGTGTTGTCAGAGTACAAAGGTGCAGAATCAATAGGGCATCAACAATACTGTGAACTAAAGCTAATATGTCACCAACTGGCCAACTTGCTATGTGATAAGATCCGGTCAAAGGACATGATGAGGACATAAGAGAGTGGCTCCCAAAGAATAGAGTGCTATAAATAACAAGGCTGCCGAAATACGTATACCCATTCCTGAAGTGCTGAAGTCCGGCTTGTTGTCTCCAAATACTGCCAGTCCGACAATACCTAAGGCTGATGATTCGATCAGCAATGCGATGATGCTGTTCTCTCGCCCCACCTCGACAAGCCGCGCGTCAGGACACGCCATAGCACAGCAGCAACGTTGTAGAGCAAACAAAAGCAATATTGAAAGGCACCACGCTTACAGGCAACGACGAGATCATGAAGTTGCATCTCGAGGACAATGCTCTCTTGGTATTCCGTGTACTCAATGGCTGGTGGGCAGACTGAGTGTGCTAATATTGTAGATCGCATTGGCCATTCAATATATGCGCCCACTACACTGCTTACTCTTTGGAGCTGCTGAGAGTATTACAAGCACTCAACGACCATAGTGATCAATTGCCTGCCTGATTGACAACAGCCAGTATATTATACGAACCTCCGACAGACTTGCCAAATCGGAGCCGGCTCTCCGAGCCTTGGGATGATAAAGCGAGCTTATCTGCTCGCATAGGTTGATAATGGCACCAAGATCACTTCTGGCATAGCACTATGATGGGATCTGAGTGGCGCCAGCGAAGGAGGATGGTTGGCCAGTCTCATCTCGGGGCCGGCTTGACTGAAATATGTTCAACCTGCACCAATTGATCAAGACATCCCTCCAGGGCGAAATTAGATCTCGAAGAACTTAGGCAACTACCGAGTATGATTTGACTGTGTCCAGGGTGTTCTCGGTGTCCGAGTTTTCAAAACAGACGCATGCTAATTAAGCAACTGGAGGCAAACCACTCCCTGCCCTAAATATCTTTATGCACAGGGACTGCTGATGGAGCCAAAAGATCCGATTTCATCTGTTCCAAGCTGCTGGGACGGAACGGTGACTGCCCGTTTGATTTCTAGGGCCCAAAGCCATTTGTAGTAAGCCGCCGGCTCCGCCTCGTCATAACTGTCCAAAATTTCGGCCACACGTAGCCTCAAGACCACGGAGCACTTTGAAGTTGTGACCACACAATTGCTGAACCCTCCAGGGGATTGCGTGCTTGCCGCGTGCTTTGGCCAAAGTGGCTGTTGCCTGATCGGTTAAAATCATCTGCACGAAATCTTTGCAACGAAGTTGTATCAAATACAGAACTATCCGACTTTGCATTGGGTGTATAAGCTTGTGATGCCCAATTCACGTGCTGTTGTATCTCGTTTGCGTGCTTTCGGCCACTCATTTTTATCAAGTCGGGTTAAATTGGTTTGATGCGTATGGACAGACTTAACCGGCTATACGAGGCAATCATGTGCATGCGTATGTAACTTGCCTTGAACGACTTGATACATTCAACGTCAAACCTAGACCTGGATCCCAACCGGTGTTCCAGGTTATACGGTCACTCAGAAGAAATCATAAACAGAAGTAGTTGTTGCGCGGGGTAACAGGACGTGTCTGAATTGTGACATGACGTAAGATAGTCTGAGGCAAGGGATGCCCTGTACGCACTATACTTGACAATCAGCCTACCGCCAAAGCAGCAAGTGTTGACAGTCAATTTTGCTATACGTCTGGGTTGTACTCGCGACGTACGACGTAAAGAGGATAAACAACTTAGCGTATACTCCAGAAGTCTCTATCAACAAAGGTGAGAAGTCCAGTGTTCAGTTGGCTTCACAAGCTATCGTAGGGCACGAAGGATAGAAGTAGCAAGGTAATTCTCATGCAACCCGGTCATTTGGTTGATTCCCTTGAATGAACCATGCTGAAAACCAATAGAATGGAGGATGAACACCTTGTCCATGAACGCCGTTGGTGGAAATATATCATCCGCGTCACCGATTAGCGACGACAGGTGCATCGCCATTATCATCCTCTGCTGGTGGTTGTACGATACCAATAGACAAGAGACGCGTAAGCGTTGTATCTCCAGAAGTGCTACGCAAGAGTGACGTTAGTTGCACAGCAAATGCGCTAGCAATCGCTACTTACCTAAGTGTCCGGCAAACGCTTGGAAGCACTGATCCACTTTGTATATCAATTTTTTCCAATGAAGAAATAGTGTCAGCTCTTGTAGGGCCTACATTCAGCATCAGCACTGGTTTATGCAGCTCCATGGCGTGTTTGAGCAAACTAGAAGTATTGATGAGCATTGGAATGATAGTGAGTTCAAGCATCATACCGAAAGGCTGAATAGGTTGCCAACGTGGTGCCAACAACAAGTAACCGGTCGCAAGTCTCTACCATATCGAACGATCTAGTCTTTACGTGATTGGCTATCGATTCTCCGAAGAAAACCACATCAGGTTTGAGCTGAACATTGCAATATCATGTAATTATCAACCACTTATTGGAAGCAGGTACTACTCACAATTGATTCATTTCTACCTTCGGCAAGACACCGTTCGCATGGAGGAACTACAAAGTCATCGAACTTGACGCCACGCAAATCAACATCTCCATCTGGATTAGTTCTATGCTGGGTCGACGTTTGCTCTAATTCGTCTGCATAAGCTTTCCACTGAGGATTACACTCTGACAGCATAGTCTGAAATGCAGCTCGATCTATTTTGTGACCATGACGACAGTGAACTGTCTGTGAGTCGTTTAGTTGTAGCGGCGTAGAAAGAGCAAAGGTAATCGTGTGACCCACATGTAAGGTTCCATGCAGTTCGAGTATCTTCTCTTTAAAATCGGCTTGATCGAGACTTCCCATTTCCAGTGCCTTTAGGTGCAGCCCATCGACGTTTTGAGTAATGACCGAAGATACAATATTCAGATACTGCAGAGCCACGATAGAAAAATGGGTTGGATTGGGGAGCGAATCTCGGACATGTGGATACCCTGTTTGCGAAATCGGTTATGTCCATGAAATGACAGGTGGCAGAAATAGCTAACCCAGATATGAACGTGCCCAGTACCGCTGACGGAAGAGGTGACCTTTTGGTCCCGGGTCAACAAGGTCTTGGTACTATAGAGCAGTTTGTAGCCGGTCGATCACAATAATTCCGTCAGTAAGATTAATGGGCAACTTACAAATATAGGTCTGCGGAAGGATTCATAGTTGGCGATCACAGTACACCAGGAACAAATTAATAAACGCACTTGTAGTTCGGATTCATGTAGCGACCATCTTTTCCACGATACGCTCTGATACCGGAATCGACAGAAACACCAGCACCGGTAAGTATTAACGTATTCCTTGAACCGGCAAGAAATGATGAGATTTTCTGAACTGCGGCATTCACATCAGCCTCTGACGGAAAAGATTTGTTACCAGATTGTCCAACAGCGGATAGGAGTGAAGGCGGGATAGTAGGTATAGATATTCTCATGTTGAGGAAACACACTTTTTTTGGTTTGGGTGGTGCGAGTTTGTTTCGCACAAAACTGTGGGACTTGGCACGTGATTGACATGGCGCGATTAACCCCACTCCTCCCCCTCGACATGGAGTTTCTCTGGCTCTCCCTACCCTACGAGATGAAAACCGGTACTCAGAAGCACCTGTCAATTAACCACACACACTGCTACTGGAGCTAGGGGTCCTGTTTATCCAGAATGACCGACATCGGAACCCCAAAAATCAACCTCTAGATTTACATGCAACAAGTGGATTGAGCAAGAGGCAATGACGTATGATATGATGATATTGTTGTTGCTCAGGACCCAGGTTTACGTCTCCTAACGAGAAATACCCCCGTTAGATTGCTTTTCCAGAATTGCACTCACAAGGGTCCAGAGGTATTTGGCCAACTCTCATTTCTCAGGTTGATATACGCTGATTAGTTTTAGGGAGTGCAATATTTATCCCCAGCTGATCCCATTGCAAACGGTTCCACGAGATTTTCTTTAGAACAAAGATCAAAAACACTTGAGCTAGCTATTACCCCGTGCCTCATCAAGGAACCCTCATGCACCGTGGATCCGGCTTATCCTGATGAATATAGTCTATTGCTACCGAAGCAGGGCAATCTACAGCTCATCTTGAGCTTTCCGTGATTCATTTCTTTGGGACCAAATATTAAGATTGCCTAGAGACATATGAAGAGGCTCTCCGCTCCAGGCTCGGTGTTGGCGATGCCATCAGGTCGCTGTGAGATCACTTGTTTCTCAGGCTTGCTACCTGCTAGCTTGCGACTTTACGAGTGTGGCTATGCGCCTTTTCTTGGCTACATCACTTGGAAGCTTCTATAAAACGGCACATTTGCACAACATCATCTTTTCCCCGATGATTCATACGGAGACAGAATGCCGTGTATACTTGATCACGTCGGGTAGCACACATATCTTGCCTAGTGTCAACCAAAATAGTCAGAGGAGCTGTATGCCGTGATATTTCATTAAACTACTGCAGCCCAGGATTGTGGAACGATTACCTGTCCTACGGACTCCTATGATCAATCTTGTCTCACTTATCCAGAGCCAAGAATAGGTCTGTTTATGCAGCTTCAAGAAACTCCAATGCTGACGTACATGTTTAATCTTCTCCTCCGACGGCTATCAAATATTAGGTTTGGGGCATCTTCTCGATAGGGATTAACAGCCTTGATTCGCTTCCCAGGAAGTGCCTAGAAACTCATGAGAGAACATAGAGGCAAATATTTTGACGCAATGTTATGAAGGAATGGCTAGGCGCGAGCACTCGGCTTTCAGTGTCTAAGGTTGGCCTCAGGCCTTGAAGATGCAACTAGCGTTATTGATCAAATGACTCAATGTTGTTGGTTATCGCCGTGCAACTTGCATTGGGAACTCTCAAGGTAGATTTGCCCGGATATATCCGTTTCGATCAGACTCCGGTCCATTCCTTGAGGTTGTTATGAAGATATTCTTGTTAGCCAACTCGGGTAAGGATCAGACTACCCACCGCGATGCTACGATTGTTGCACACATCTCGTTAATTCGGGCAAGGATCAGACTACCCACCGCGATGCTACGATTGTTGCACACATCTCGTTAATTCGGGCAAGGATCAGACTACCCACCGCGATGCTACGATTGTTGCACACATTTCGTTATCTGCAACCGAATGCCCAATGACGTAGCAAGGTGGGTTAACAGCTGTAGCATGTCAAGGGTTCATATCGACTGCTCAGAACTGAGGTCTAATGGAAGTGTCTGTATTACCGCGGAGATAATTTGCAATTCTGCAGATTGATCCTAGGGGTCGTGTTTCTTGGCTTCAAATAAGTCGTTGTTCTGTGTAGCTATAGAGTTCCTTATTGATCCACAATGTGTAAACAGAGAACCTGAAATTCGATCAAGACATGAAATATCACTGCTCGTTTCTATAACAGATTCTTCTGTGATACCTTCAGAGTAAGAACACACCAAGGGTATTTTTCTGGAAGAGGAAACTGAGAACCCAATTCTCGAAAGCATTTCCATATCTACAGAACGTGCGTTTCAGATGTGTCCTGATGTGTTTGAGCCTTTGGTCCCTCGCCTGGCGTTCCACGATGTCGTCACCTGACGACCATATCAACTCCAGGGTTCTTGCTGCTTTTTTATAAACGTTGCAATGTATCTTTAGTTTCTGCTCTTTTTTTAGCCTTCATGTGATATTCCAATTTCTGCTTCTTTGATCCCGATCGTACCGGTGCTTCCGAGACTTATAGGATATTGCAACACCAAGTTTACAGCTTGATTTCAATTTTCGATAGCCCAAGATGATGGAGATGAGGGTTTCTCCCTTCATAAACGACAATTGAAAATAATGTCTCTCGGTTCACTGGGGATACGGGAGCAAACAGGCCTTGATGATCAAGCGACCAGATTGCTGGGAATCGAGTTTCTATGCGCGGATTAGCACCATTTAGACTTTCGCTTGGATAATCGAAATATGCACCAGTGCTGCTCTCTCTGCACTGTAGCTCTTAACCTAGTTGCGGCAGCGAGAAACGAGGTTGCAGTACGATGTTGCAGTGTCATGCTGTGGAAACAATGAGGCTGATCCGACCAAATGCGGATGAACGCGCCGTGTAGTAAATTAGACGCTCGGATAGCCCTCCTTCCCCCAGAACGCTTTCAAAGTGTGTCAATAATTTATGAAGGTCAGGCTACAATGCTAGAATATATATGCAATATCATCTAGCGGGGTGTCTTCTGACCCCTCTTCGTGCTCTGGACACTAATATTTGAAGCATGTTCTGCTGGGAAGCGGGGTTTATTTCAGGCTTATCCTCCTTTGAAAGAGCACGTAATAAGGCATGTGAGGTGGAATGATTAGGGTCGCAGTGAGCAATTAAGAGTGCGTGGACCGAGAAGCTCATTGAATCCATGAAGCGAAGGTGTGCGCGATCAGCTGCATTACTTGGCGCTCGTGGAAACCAACGGGGATTGATAACGGTTTGCTAATTCGGACTCAGGATTTCGGCGTGACCGGGCGCGTGAATACCAAGGTTGGTGCGCGCTGCGATCGGTGGTGGTAGAGTAATAATGGAAGGAGTATTAGAAAACCTGGTGATCGATGGCGGGGTGAGTTATACAATTATCGAGTAAGTTTACGCCACATGTAATTTCACCCATCGTTGAGTCGGTATCACGAGCTCAATCGCGAGAGGGCGCTTCTTAATTGAGTCATATTCGGCCAATACAGCGGACTTTGTCTGTCGGACCCGCGGATATTTAGTAGACCGAACGTGACCGTCGGGTTTGATCCGCGTATATATAAAGAGCGTTATTGGCTCTTCTCTAAGCTCCGAAGAGTGTATGGGTTGTAACTATTATGCAAATCATCGGGAGGACGAATGAGAGACTCAACATTTGGGAATTGCGACAGGATAGCACGGATGATAAGAGATAATCATGGATGATTGGACGATGGATTATGGATTATCGATGCACTATTAGGGGAAGAGATGAGTCGGGGATCTCCGGGTGCCTGAAAGAATTGCCAAAAGCGGCAGTTTGTGAACATGTATTGGTGCTCCGACAAGAAAATGTATGTACAGTTTACCGGAGACCAAAGGACACGCTCTTCGTTACCCTCTTACCCATCATCGACTCATTCTCTTTGTTAACGAACGAAATAAAAACCTCCGTCGTTGAAGCGAAGAAAGTCAGTTCGGTTGTCAACAGTAGTAGCGCGTTGTTTCTCCGTGGAATTCGACCGAGTCGAGAGAGTGAGTTATCCCTTTTTACCCAGGCCCTTTTCTTTTAGAAATCTCATTGACCTTGTCATTGGCCTCTTTGTTTCCCTTCCATCAGCGCATTCTTGGTGAGTTACGCCTGCTGGCAATGTGTGCGGTGTGCTCAAGCGCTGACCATTGCTTTGCGTCATATATAAACTCCACATTCGTCTCTGCCACCCCCCTTAAAATACAGTTAAATAACCACATAATGGGTTCCATCTCACATTCAACCGATCCTCCTTCGATGAACTTGTTAACCGCGGGTCAGTTGGATTTTGAACTGACTAACCGCCAAGAGCACATGGTACATACCCCTCTCTTCCTTGCTTCTCTATCATTGACACTGATCTTTATATTCTCTTTCTCTTGGGCATTCTCATAGCTCGCTCAAATGTCTCCCTCAATCTCAACCTCTGAACTTTGTTACTCGAGGCAGCCTCACGCGTCAAGCTCCGTAAGTTAAACCACACTCTCACCGCGTTTCATCGTACTCATTCATACTCTCCGTCTATTCTCCAATTAGCTCTTGCTCAAACCGTCTCACTTCACCGCCGACGGACACTGCAACTATATCCTCGCCTCCGGCTCAGCACAGCAATCTTTGCCGGATGTTTTCGGCGACTCGGATGAAGAAGAAGACGAAGATGACCGGGCGTATGAAGAAAAGGTAAGCCCGCAATTCCCATACTCGTTTCACGGCGCTCATTGACGCGCTCTTTCATTAGATTCTGTCTACCAAACGAAGACGCTTGAGTCGTGATGACGCACACAAAAATGTTCCTGACTTTGTGAGTTGTTGTTGTTTATGGACCCTGATCCCGTGGTCCGCCCTGATGTCATAGTACCCTTGGCTAAACGTCTAAAACCCCTTGTCCCTTGCAGATTTCGAATGCGAATGACGATATGGTGGAGCAAGCACATGAATGTGATCAAGAAGATCCGTTCGCAGACCCAGACCCCGAGGCCTACCACCGACTAAGGGTTTACGAGTGGACATGGTACCCACCAACCTCGTCTTCATTACCATCCATCTCACTTACCCCACCGGACAATGACGACTATCAAACTGTTCTTTCACTCTGTCACGCCAACCACACGCCCATCCAGGACTCGTGTTTCTCGATGCGACTTACCGTGCCAACATATGTCGTGTTGAACAACCTGCCGTGTGGGATACCGCGTGGACTTAGTAAGGAGCAGTATGAGACAGAGTATGGACTAGAAGAGGCAGAAGTGCCCTCTTTCGAGGTCCAAAAGGATATTGGTGTTCGTGGGTTGTTGTTGAGTGAAGTTTGGCGACCGTGTTCTGCGTTTGATGAAGATGAGGAAGAACTACTGGTGGGAGATGATGAATCCGACGTGCCATCATTGGATTCCAGTGGATCGTCAACTCCGATTTCGTCTTCCAGCTCGCCACCTATGCAGCATTTGGAGCTGGCTCCATGCAATAGTGTGTCAAGCTGGGAGGTTCCATCCAAGGGTGGAAACGAACCTGTTGCGGCGAAGCTTTGTTCGGCATTTGACGATGACGATGACGATGACTTTTTCTCTCAAGATCCTACTGAATGGTTCAATGCTCCTTCTCGGTGAGTTTCTTTCGCTGCTGGACCCTTAGCGCGTGTCCTAAACCCTCGCCTTCTAGATTCTAAGATGATACTATGCGTGCTTTCTGTGATTCGCTTCAAAACGATACACATCGTTCGATGTTACACTCTTCCTACACCGCCTTTTTCGCTTTCTTCACATCCATTTTGTATACTACCCGCATCGATTTAGATTCGATTGCTTTACTTCTTTTGTGTTAGTTCGTTTTTGTTACCCACCATTCCGTTTTACCCCTTTCCCCTTTTTCCTTTCCCAACCACACTTACATTCTTCTGGACAATCTCACCATTCTCTTTCCATCTACCCCTTTCTCATAGCTCCGCTCCTCCACATCCTTTGCTCCATCTTCCTGTCGTCATCGTCCTCTCCTCTATCTCACCATTTTCACATACCATCTTTCCGTCCACATCTACTTTGTATCCATTTCCACTCTTCTCTTTCCCATCACATTCTGCATTAGCATCACTTTTCCACTTCTTCAATATGCTTATTCTATTCCTACATCCTTGTTTTTGTACTTCAATTCATTCCTTCACTCGATCTTTGTCAGTTGTTGTGCGTTGGAAGTTGGATTTTGAGGTATGCACTGCGAGTTTCTGTATATAGCACACTCTTTCCAAATAGACGGCACCAGTCGTTCTGCAGATCTAAGACCTAGTAGCGAGAGGCCTGAAAATGCAAAGGGTGTCATTTGAGCTCATATGTCTCACGTCGAATCGATAGTTGAAATTGGAATTCTCCGGTCATCCCCTTCTTTCCCTTGGAGAATGCCGCCGTTACTACCTTCCTCACTCACACCTCATGTGGTTGTATATTCAACACCTGAATTAACTGATCTACTATCTAGGCATAACCTACCGCCTTTGCATCACATACTGCAGACATATTCACCATTAAGTCAAGGTATGCCCTTCAGCAACGCGTCCTTGGATGGGATTGCTTACGCGTCTATTCAATAGTGATCACTCGTACAACTGCTTTAGTACCAGTCACACACCCGGCATTCCCGCTACGCTTCTCTGACCTTCAAGCAATTGAATCCGCGTGCAAAGAGGATGAAGAATCTCGTGCTACAAGAACTATTGATTGGATTGGAGCAAGGATATCAAGAAAGTCTTCTGGATGGGTAGAAAATCTCCAAAAAAGTGGGAAAGGAGAACCGCTGAGTATTGCTGCGGGAGAAACTAGATGGTGGGACGAATTGAAGAGCTGCGTTGATGGTGATAGAACACCGGAACGAGGTGAAGGCTGGAGTCACCCTGTTGCTTGTAAGTTTTCGGTGGGCTTTGTATGCGTGTATGAATGGATTTCGATGATATATGTATATGTGATTGCTTTGCAGTGATATTGGCTACGTCGACTCTGCATCCAAATGCACTACAGGCTGTTACAAACCTTCAACAACGCGTCGCAGAGTTGCCCGTTTGGATTGATCCTCATATGATGAGATATACGCTTATTGTGCATCCTACTGGGATGTCAAACCTTTCACAAGACGAGTGAGTGAATCCCTTGTCATTCAAGAGGCATTCGACCTTACATTATGGAATAGGGCTGTGGCTCTGTTCAATGCTACGAAAAAACAGTATGGACTTCATACGCATCTGCTTCCGTTAACGTTATCGCCACCGACTACAACCAAGCCGTTGATACCTTTGCCTCCCCAACTCCCTCCACCGTCACTCTTTCCAATGTCCCCCGAAAAGGAACTGCGTCGTCCGCCAGTTCAGGAACCTCCTACTCCTACTCCTCCACTTGAGACACTCAATCTTTCAGATGAAGATACAGTCAATACCAATCGGTTCATACGGGAGTTTGTTGTACAGAGTTTGGTGCCTTGGATGGAGCGCTCTGTAGTTGAATGGAACGAAGCGTATAGTTCAACTCGACGATTACCTTCCAGACTGTTCTCCTCTACAAGACGATTGTTTGGCTCTTCCAACCCGTCTTCAAATACAAACTCTGGATTTGCGACACCGGTTGCATCACCTACGGCCTCCGTCGGGAGTTTGCCATTTGGACGGGATAGTGTGCAACCGTTGGCTCAGCAGAGGCGACTTGCGGAATTCGCGACGTTCTTGGGGGATTACAAGTTAGCTGTACCGCTTTGGGAGTCTATACGGAAGGAAGGAAAAGGAGGATCTGATATTCTTCCTCTGCTGCTGGCTCCGTCTTTGACGCTTGAAGCTCATGCGGCCTACGCTTTGTCCCCTCTCACGACCGTGCCTTCAGCTTCTTCTCAATTGAGAGCATTGAAGTACGCTGTGAGATGGGAACAGGGTGTGTTGGACTTTGTGAACTTGAGGGGAGAAAAGTGGTTGGTTTGGGCAGCGAGTACGAATCAAGAGGATGAGCCGAGTTCAGGGATATTATTGGCTCAAGCTGCATTGATTGCTCTGAGAAAGGGGAATAGACGAACTGCTGCAATGTGGTACGTTTCCGCTGCACGGAGACTGGAAAAATGCGGGATCGTGAGTTCTCTTCTTGCCTTCTTCATGACGATGACGAGGACTGACAGATACTTTGCACAGAAATCCTTAACCGTATATTTCTTGAAAACGGCGTATGATCTGTTGAAGTTACCCCCGCAGAAGAACTTGTCCCCCTCGTTTGACGAGATTCAGGGTGAAAAACGGGGTACTGTTGGGTTTGATGCAATTATGCCAAGCATTGAACATTCTCTTGGTTAGTGGTTTTTTCATCGGTGGTATTGATATTTGAAATAACGATAGACAACAGGTCGATTAAAGTATGGAATAGGCGATGTAGAAGGGGCAATTGAGTTCTTCCTGGGATTGCTCAAGGGCTCACCTTCCGGTCAGGGCGAAAGCGGAGAAGGCGACAAAGTCTATCTTGACGATTTCAGAGTAGCATTTGAGGTTAGGCCATGGAATTCCGAACTTCTTCACTGAGGATACTGTGGCGCTGACATCATTCCATAGCACCTGAAACGTATATCGGATTCAGGGATGTCGTTTGAGGATTTGTCATTGCCTGTACCATTGAGTCAACCGTCGTTGTGCAAAATACGGTTTTCAGGAGACAGCTCCGGTGTGGATGAGGAAGATAGTGCAGAGTGGAATGTGATGGAAGAACATTGGACAACGTTTTGGAAGACGACACCTGCATCAAAGAAAGAAGGCGTAAAGAGGAGTGGGGGTGCAGAAGTTGGAGGTACGACTCATGCTTTCTTCGAGAAGTTAAGCGATTATAATTAACCTGTCTATCCTTCAGAGCCATTCTGGGTAGAGTTAGTTCTAAAAAACCCTTTGGATACGGAAGTTGTCCTATCTGATGTGGCAGTCAAAGCAAAAGAGATCTCTGCAGGCGAATCAGGAACGGAGGAAGCAGAGATCACGGTGGAAAGTATTCCGACGGTGACCATCTCTGCCCGAGCGAAGACAACTGTACGTATTCTTTGAATTTTCGGTCACTCGGGTAACTGGTTCACGTGTTTCACTTAGGTTTCAGTAAAGGTGGTTGTCAACAAAGTTACCACCGTTCAATTCACCCATGCTACCTTCAATTTCCTGGGCCTCGTGCCTATCTCAGAGCCTCTCAGCATCAAGGGTAAAAGGTTGAATGATACCATCGCACATCAGCGCAGCGTGGCATACGCGAAGGAAACGTACCTACATGCGAACGTCAAACACAGTGGAGGGAGACTGAAGATTGAGTTTTTGGATGAAGGACATGGTGAAATGACTGTTGTTCAAGGAGAGCTGAAGAGGACACGAATCAGGGTTAAGAATGTAGGAGGACAGCCTGTCGAAGAAATCTGGTGTATGATCAACGAAGAGGGGATAAGTGCATGGATTGATATTGAGAATACCGAGAAAGGGGAGGACGAAGAAAGTCAAAATGACGACGAAGAGGAAGAGGAAGAAGAAGGAGACGAGGAAATCGATGATGATGAAGATGAGGAAGAAGGGGAGGAGGAAGATGAGAAGCGAGGTAGGCAGTCAGTTCTGGTATTCATGGCCCATGACCTCTTACTAATTCACCACCAAGCAACAGAGAACGATGGGACTACAATGGTTTCGACGAATAGCCTCAAGCGATCTGATCCCATTAAGATTCCTATCAGCAGAATTCTCGGAGACAATGCTCACCTCGAAAGTAGAGACTTCTTGGACCTAAATCTGGTCTTCCAAAGTCACGCCACAGGATCTGGTAAACTGAGCGCATTGTTTATATTCCGGGAGGTGAGTTCTTTTGTCGTTTCTTGTTCTCAGGACGTGGGCTAACTGAGTATACGAAGCGTGAAGATTCTACGACATTTTTGACCACCTTTGCTCAGAGGTCTTTTGAGGTGGAAACACTTCTGGATGTTGTAGCAGCCGTACGACCAAGCGCAAGCTTTGATCAAGGCTACACTCTTCATCTTGAGTTGGAAAATGTTGGATCGGTGGGGGATATCGTCCTTACCCAGGTCACAACTCTAAGTCCAGCCTGGTCTTGCGCTTCGTTCACGACGGGAGTAACCAAACTGTGAGTCCTCTGGTGTTGATTTGTACCAATCGGTACTGGATCTGAGTTGCTACCTTTTACAGAATGTCTAACGTAATTCCGGAACGACAAGTAGAAAGAGTCTTTGGTAAACTTCGCCATGCCGAAGGTGATACGGCGGGGGCGAAGTCATCTGCCGAGTTTTTGAATAGAAAGTTGGGAGGAGTTTTGCTTGGCGAGCCCTTAGAGAGGAGTGATCCTCCTTCACTGCGGCTGCTCGTTAGTCAACTGGGCAAGGCAAGTGTTGTATGATATCGTACGACTTAAGTGCTCATTTGTCTTCAATAGGCTGAGTCTCCAATGGATGTGTCCAATGGAATGATTGCACACCTTCTTCAATCCACCCGTCAGCAAAGGTTGAACCTTGCTCTCCAACAACAGTTTCCCTTCATGCCACCGGACGATTTTCGGGCGATATTCCCATTATACAATGCTCACGATCTTGACGTAATTTTGGTGTGGAATATTCCATCATCAGATCGAAGAGGTTTTATGCTCTTGAGTGGATTAACTATAGGACCGAGGCATAGCATCTTGGATAAGTTGATCCAGCAAGCTGGAAGCGTGAAAAAGACGAGGAGCATGTATGCAGAGACTGCAAGAGAAAAGGAGGTTATACTGGGTTCTGTCAAGGAATGTGGATGGAACAAGAATGATGATCCCATTGTTGTCAATGCAAGGACATCAGGAAAAGTCAGCCATGACTTCGCCAAAGGGTAGGTCGAATGCACTATGGTCCTGACTCCCCGTATCTGACTTTGTTTTCCAAGACCAATGAAAATTCCGTGCTCATTCGTCATACGGAATAACTCGACAACACTGGCCGCAAAAGTCGATTTTTCTCTAGAATCAGGGGTGAACATATCGATCAAGTAGGCATCTATTTTTGAGCATGACCATATGATCCGAAACTAACCCACCCCGCAGTTCTTCTCATCTCCCACCAGCTTACGTAGGAATCTTGAAATATCATCTAAAAGTCGAGCCTTCCTCAGAGAAAACTGTCACCGCGAAACTTTGGGTTGCCAGACCAGGTGTATACGGACTCGGCGGATGGAAGGTCCAAACTTCTGTTCTTGATGAAGGAGAAAGGGTCAAGTCAAAGTTCTCTCAGGAGTGCACTGACGACGACAGTTGTGTCATCGTGGAAGCCATTTGATAACCCTGTTCTCTTCTTTTTTTTACCACATATCCTTATTTCATTTGTGAAAATGTGATCAGCGGCACAGCCACAAGTGCCGCAGTAGACAATCATTTTCTTTTCGAACCGTGTGATATTTACCCCTTATCTCAATTTGGGCGACCGGAAGGAATCCAAACTTCACATCATCACGTCGACTCCCACCAAAACCACCTCCACTACACTACAATTATGACTGATGTGCTGCACGCCCACTCTGCTTCCGAGACCGATCCTTCAATTGTCTCCACTGAAGGTGTCGAGACTGGCGCAGAGGACAACGGCATATTAAGCGGTGA
Organism: Tulasnella sp. 418; assembly: GCA_019632295.1. NCBI lineage: Eukaryota > Fungi > Basidiomycota > Agaricomycetes > Cantharellales > Tulasnellaceae > Tulasnella > Tulasnella sp. 418. The sequence goes on from WSTZ01000006.1 coordinate 65,072, forward strand.
CGAACAACACGTCGCTGGCTCATCATTAGATGGCCACACCGAAGAAGGAGCCAATGGTGTATCTGATCACGAAGGTGTACCACCAGCTGGACCTCCAGGTGCAGATGATGATGCTCCAAAAACGGAGGAAAAGCCAGCGACAAGCTCGTCAGACGCCAAACAGAAAATCACCAACACCACATCAAAACCAGGGGCCAAGGCTGGAGCCCCTACGCCGTCAGTAAAAAAGGTGAAACAAAATCCGTATTTTTTGATGTCAGAACGCGTCTAATCATTTTGTTCTTCAAGGTCATCAGTTCAGGGATGTTCGGAGCTGCGAAACCTTCCGTCAAGCCATCAGCAACAACTACCGCTCTCAACAAGGCACCCGCTTCAGCTATCAAAAAGCCCACGCTTTCGTCTCCATCAACGGGCGTGGCGAAACCTGTTGGCCCTCCCGGAACCGAACCAAAGGACGCGTCTGTGTCCCCTCCACCATCTGCGGGTCTCAAAACAGCTACTTCAACGCAAGCACCAGGCAATGCACGACGGCAGTCAACCATTCCCACCGCCAAAGCAAGTGCTACATCAGCTGCTTCCACAGCTACCAAATCGGCTGCTTCCGCTAAGCCAGGTCCTCGGGCTTCAATTGCCACTTCGACTGCGAAGACCACTACTCCTGCAACGGCAGCTGCCAGGAAGTCAATTACCTCTCCAACTCCCTCCACGCATTCAACAACAACTCGTCCTATACCCTCCTCTGCAAAGCCTCGCGCATCTGTTACCGATGGTGCTGCTCCCAAGAAGGCAGCCCCTAGAGCAAGCATCTCATCTACCGCCAAGGCCGCCCCTACAGTTAAGCCCGCGGCTACAAAAGGGGCTATACTCACTGGGGTGAAAGAAGAAGTCAAAGGTGATCCCGAATTAGAAGCCAAAGTATGTATTTATCGGTCCGAGTCGCGATAATCACTTTGGTGACCGATTAAACTCAATTTTCAGTACAAGGATGCTCTAGACTCAATAGCTTCTAAGTCCGATGTCATTGCCAATCTTGAGATGGAACTAGAGTCCATCAAGACAGATATCGCGACAAAGGAGTTCGAGCTTAAGCAGCTTCAACATCTTAAGGAGGAATCTGAAGCTTCTGCCGCATCACAAAAGGCACTGGAAGCCGAAGTTGCGCAACTCAAGGAACAAGCTGAATCTATAGGTGGTGAGCAAGTAGAGAAACTTGCTAAACTAAACGATGAGGTATGTTGCATATCTGGCTCTCATGGCATATATGGTGCTTATCTCGGTGATTCAGCTCTTGGCAACTCGTTCGGAGCTGGAGGCTGCTACTGCAAACATCAAGGCCCATGAAGAGGCAAAGGCTTCAATCGAGGAGTCGCTTGCCGAAACGAAAGCTGATTACGATCAGTTGGTTGCTACTCAAAGCGTCGAGAACGCAGCCGCTAATACTGATCGCGCAGCCCTGGAGAAGGCAAAAGCAGACTTGGACGCCATTAAACTCGAAACCGAATCTCTGATTGCTGAGCACAATTCAGCCCTCGAATCAATCAAGGCTACACACGCGACTGAGGTGGAATCTCTGAAGGCCTCTAATGCCGCGGAGATAAGCCTGTTGACTCAAACAATCGCTGGGCTCAAGTCTCATGTGGAAATTGTCGAGAAGAGTATTGAAGTCGCACAGTCCGAATTAGAAGCGCTCAAGAAAGAAAGGGAGGACCTGTCGCACAAGCTAAGTGAATCGGAGGTCGAGGTTCTTGAGCTGAAGGAGCAGATGGAGAAAGGGGACGATGAGAAGGCAAAAGAGGTCGTTGCCCTGAAAGCCAAGTTTGCAGCGGAGAAGGAAGAGTTGTCCAAACACCTCGAGGCAGAATTGGCAAAGGCTGCCGAAGCCCATGCCGAGGCTGCCAGGAAGTGGGAGGAGGCAAGCATAGCCGCAGGGGAGAAGCACTCTGAGGTTATGGAGCAAGCTGTTAAGGATGCTGAAGCTGCGGCGTTGCGGGCAAGTGAGGAGGCTCAGGAGTCATTGGCTAAATTACATGCTGAAGCAATATGGGAGAAGGAGGTTGAGAAATTGCAGAAGGTCGAGGAGTTGGATAATCAGATCAAGGCTTTAAGGGTGGAGCTTGAGGTCAGTATCTTCGGTAAACCTACCTTGGCCGAGTGTTGTAAGTCTGACCGCGAAATCTTCTTAGGGTCAAGAAGCCAAATATGAAGAGAAAGTCAACGCCATCAAAGCTGAACACGACGAGAATGTCAAAAAGGCATTTGACGAAGCCAAGGTAAGCAATTAGATTCTCGTATACGACATCAGTTACCTAACCTTTTTGCTCTCAAGATCGAGGCTGGAGGCGAACATGCTAAGGAACTTGCTGCTCTCCGAACACAGTCACAGAGCTCTCTTGACCAGCTCAAGACGTATCACCAGACCGAAATCGAATCAATCAAGGTTTCTCACGAAGAGAGTAAGCAGGAGGAATTGAGAGCTTTGGAGAAGCAAATCAACGGCCTGAAGCTCGAGCTTACCGCAACACAGGATGCCTTGACGAGAGCCAAGGCGTCATTGGCTGCGGCAACTCCTGAACTTGAAGCCCTCAAAACTCAGCTCGATCAGGCGAACAAAGCTGTTGACGTAGCAAGAGAGGAAGTGTTGAAGGAGAGTGAGGTTGCCATGGAGA
>WSTZ01000006.1:71023-84523 GCA_019632295.1 Tulasnella sp. 418
CGCTAACCACAATTTGGCAGGAAGGGGTGAAGAAACTCGTGTTCCCATCGTTCCGATTTTATGTTCAAGGCTCCTGTCAGACTGGCCTTTTTTGGACTGACCAACAATCACATCGGATGCTTCATTCAGATCATTGAATGTGCTAAATAGTTGAGTGCTTTAACTAGTAGCTGGTTTCTGGTTTGTGATAGATTTGGCAATGCGCCTCCTCTGGCCATATCCGATGTGCCGGCGCTGAGCACCTGGACCCTGGCTCCACTGCGCTGGATCACCATTCCCGGTGCAGCCACTCTAAAACTCTGATTCTTCAATTCTGACTGTAATCCTAGCTGCACTGTTATTGATGGGGCACCGATGAGTCGAATTTAAATCTTAGCTTAGGAAAACCTTGCAATCCTAGACTTCGTACCACTGCCTAATGTTGTGGTTAAAAGGGTTTCGAAACGGCTGTGCCCAAACTAAATTCTCAGCTTGTTGTAAAACTTGCACCTTGACTAGGTTAAGAGTATGAAGTTCATATACAAGGATCTTCATTATGTTTTATATCATGAGTGCTTTGTCAGCCTCGCTTCTCTCGACCGAAACTACAAGATTTCACTTATAAAGTATATCTCAATAACCAAGACTCTCACTAACTACTTTACTGCAATGTAGCTGCTCGACTTCATGACCTGCAAAAATATCTCTGTTATATACGAAAAAATGGCCGGGTCACATCTTGGATTTTATGTCCTGAAGCTTATCAGTGTCGCATTTTTAGAATGATGAGGTCCGTTGCATTCGTGAGCCAGCCTACTGCACTGCCAATGAAACCAACAAGCAAAGTACTTAGATTTGCTCTTACATTGATTTATGGTGAGCGATGCCATTTGAGATGCCCCTCTCGATAGGGCGCTTCGGGACTGCAGGCAATTGCTACAGTTGGATGATCAGCTAGGGGGCAGCCCGCCAGCTTGATAATAACATCTTTCTAGGATATTATTGTTATGGCAGACCTTGATATGATCAATATCCCTGTGTCTCGATCGGAGTGAAAAATTCAATCTGTAATTGTCGAGAGTCTTGCAATCGGATTATAAGTTGCAAGTGCCACTCGCAACATTTAGGGTTTGAATGTCAAGCCCTCCTGGCATCATGAGGTAGCCTGACATCATGATTAGACATACGTATTCTTTTTCCCTCTATCCATCCACCTAACACATAACTGGCAAAGTGCTAAGATAGATGGTGACCGAGATTATCACAGAGATCACGTGTGCTTGTTTGACCCGGCCGTAGAAGCCTTCACCCTGAACAACCACTAACGTCTTCATCTTCAACCATGGCTTCTCTGATCAAGACTCCAACCAAAACCAACCCTCTCCTTGCTAGATATTTGCTGGCACTTGCGACGAGACCACTATTGACAAAATGCATAACTTCAGGTCAGTTTTGCTAGCTCATCGGCTATAGTAGTTGCCGAGCAAACAGAAACCTTTGCTGGCAGGAATCCTGTCTTTTGTTCAAGAGGTCCTTGCGTCCCATCTCGCTGGCGTGCCATTCAATGTGTCCAGGAATGCCCCCGCTATCGAGCAGCTTCTCGCTACTGCGAAAGTTGATATGAGAGCCTTCAAGATGGCAATATATGGCTTCTTCGTTTCGGCCCCCATGGGCCATTATTTGATGGGTGCTTTACAGAAAGCCTTTGCTGGAAAGACTGGTAGAGCATCCAAGATTGGTCAACTTGCAGCAAGCAACTTGATAATTGCTCCCATTCAGACATTCGGTGAGCAATGCATTCCCACTGTTTCCGAACTTTCTCATATGATGTCCCTTTCCAGTTTTCTTGTCATGCATGGCCATTATCAGCGGTGCACAAACCACAGAGGCAGTATTGGCCAGAGTCAAAGGGGGATTCAGAAAAATGATTACTGCGAGTTGACCACCATTCCAACCACATGCACGTGTCGCTGAATATACTATGTTACAGATAACATGGATGATACAGCCAACTGCAACTTTGATTGCTCAGAAATTTATTCCACTTGAGGTACGGCTAATCTATATTTCTCAGGATTTAATGACTAACGGGCGGGTCAATCAGCTCTGGGTTCCTTACTTCAATCTGATCGGTTTCTCACTCGGTGTAAGTTAATACTGAAAAGTAATATGGGGAGATACTGAATACTATTTCCATTTAGACCTTTGCAAACACTCAGATCAAGAAGAGACAGGTAGCAGCAGCTAAGAGAGGGAAGGATAACCAGAAACCAGACAGGAAGGAACTCTGAACTACGGGCTACTTGGACTTGGCCATTTGTGATGTGGTCTACAGTAATACAACTCAGCTCTTCACTACTGATTTAAGCAGCAAACGAAGGGAAATTAGAAGCGAACGAGGGATTAGACAATAATTGTTGATGAATAAGCTTTGCGGAGGCTGAATTCCCGGCTGTCTTCAACCGCTTTGAGAAGTTAGTCGCCAGCCCCGATATGCGACCCACTGAGGCGCTCTCAGGAGCTTTACCCTTTTCATCCACCTCCATTGCATCCGAATCAGCGCCGGTCCTGTTAATGTTTCCAGCATCGTACGAGGAAACGTCGCAATTCGCCCTCTCCACCCGCAATGCATGAACAAGCGAAGATGAGACCAAGGCTACTAATATGTTAACTGCACGCGTTCTCTCTGCAGAAGGTTGGTGATCGATCCAGGGGAGTTTTCCGGGTAGGAAGACTGTTAAGAAGAAAGGTAAGATCGGGCGGGTGTTGTTTAGAGGAGTTGGAAGGTTGAACAAGGCCACCGAGAGATTCCGACCCGCCGGTAGATAGTCCGAGAGCCTCGCTGCGAACAATGTCGCAAATACAGCTTCCATAACTTCCTGATATGTGTAGTACAGAAGCGGTGAGAGTGAAGGAGGGGCAGACGTAGTGAACGCAATGCTGATAAATTGTTTGATAAGAGCTTTGGGTTCCAGCGGTGTAAAGCTTGATCCTACTACAGTAGAGTTGTAATGATGATGACCTGAAAGGAAATTTTTGACTTACCTGAAGTGATTCCAATTGTGGCATCGTGTAATATCCTTCTGACCTCGGGCACATTGAAGGAAGCAGCTGCCAGAACAGGTTCCATTATGGGCTCGCCAATTAATCGCGTGATGTTTGAAGCAGTCATTTGCAAAACTGTCAGTGGGCATTGAGGATCTAATACAAGTGCCTGAAGTACTTCCAGCTCAAGCTTTGCTCGGTATCTGCAGAGAAGGTCATGGTTCGGCTTTGTGATGTGATAGAATCGATGAAGCTGTACTTACCCCTTCCTTAGAGACTCTTCCGCTAGACCTCTGATGACAACAGGGAGCGTCCAGTTAAGGAGAGGGCCAAAGAAATACGAAGCACCTCCGGCCAGCAAATCATCTGATTTTGAGACGCCAGCAATTGCTTGAACAAAGAGGGTTCCCGCAAGCCGCAGAAGTGCCTTCGGCTGAGTTGACCTAGATGTTTAAATGACGTTAGATCACAATAATTATGGCGTATATCAGATGAGAAATCAATACCGCACAACAGCTCATGACAAGAGGTACTTACCGTAACAAGTTGTCACCGATACCTTCGCTCTCCGCACCGAAGACGGATTTCAGCCAGTTGCTTACAAGATTGATCTCCTTGGGATCTAGGCTGCTTGGGTTGTATGTTGCTACCGGAGCAGGGAAGGTAGCAGACACTGTTCGGCCATCCAAGCTCGTGAACGCAACCTTCCCGAGCTATATAATCGTGATTGTGTAAACGCAACTGCCAAGGACTATAAAAAGCGCACAGACATTGAATCGATAGATGCAGTACTGGATGAAGAGTGCAACTTGTCCCAAGTAAGTAAACGTCAGCTGTGGATCGCCTATAAAGATTATTATGAATGCCATCCATCAATCCTTCATCATACTAATTAGGCGTGCGTACCAACTGATTCCATATCAAACGTGTTAAGGAAGCTCAAAGTTGAAGAGGCCAAAGATGAAACCAAGACATGCAACGAAACAATGTCTAGAATCAGTCTGTGCCGATAAAGAGCCGTGCACAACTCGCTTAAGGACTTTAGATCAGACATCGAAGTCAACGTAGATAACCTCTGTACGGATGAAATCATATCGTGAGTGCAAGTGAGGTAACCTCTAGTTAAAGCGACACACCTTTTGGATCACAGTTGAGATGGCCGCATGGCAGGCATAGTCCGCCACAGCTCGATCAAAAACCTTTAAATTTCCAAATAGGGGCTCAGAGGATATCTTCATTTCGAGGTATAGCTATAGAAAGACGATTCTTCGATAATAGCATGCGAGATGTAATGTGTGGCTTACATCAATGTCCAAGCCGTTTGCCTGCGCTTCTGCCACTAGGCCTGTGGGAGATAAGGATGTTGCTTGCTGGTAGGCAGAGCGCTGCGGGGAGGTACTCAGATCTCCACCCTGGGGAGTAGATAGTCCCATATCCTCATCATTATCTAGCTGGCCACCCGAGTTATTGCGATCTCGGCCATTAAACTCGGGGTACAGGTTCGTCGCACATTCTGCAGAGATCAGCTGGTGTCGAACCAGTGCTGAGAGGAGAAGTTGCCGATAGGGGGGTCTAAGTAATTAGGCCATCAGTCAAGATTGTTTGGAGACTTGGAAAACTTAGTGGATTACCTTCCTCGACTTCTCGATTCAGCATTGTCATCCTCATCGAGCATCATTGATCCATCTGGCTTGTTTGTTTTAGACGGTGGATGATTCCAAGGGTCGCATGCATCCAGGATAGAGCTATGTGCAGAAAACAGTGTTGCGAGGGAGGACTCGAGTGCGGCAGACTGAGAGGCTCGGGTTCAGCATGTGGCTTGTATTCAATAGTCCAAGATCACTTACAAAGTTGGGACGATGAGCTGCTGAAGTGGAAGAGCAGGCACCGGCGACTAGTTGAAAGCGAGCCAAGATCAATGGGAGCTAGATTTTCACATTGGCTTGCTCAGTAAAAGGTAGCCAGTTTGCGATCAACGCTACGCACCCGGCCGAGAACGAAAGATCTCCGAAGAGCACTGGTGCTGCTTGCAGTGGATTCTGTTTTATCGGACGGCATATTGTCTTGGTGCAATGCGTCTTCAATGTTTTCTGCATCTGCGATCAAGACAGAAGCAGCCAGAAGTAGCTTCTCATAGAATAGTTGAGCACGAGCTTGGCTTGGCTTGTTACTCCTCATGGATGGAGGTGATGTAGTGACCTTTCCTATGGTTCCGGGTGTCCTAGGCATGTTTCCTGGTGTACGGACCCCGGGAGTATGAGCAGCGGTTGCTACGAGTCCTCCTGGTGTCTGTGCTTGATGTAACATCGAAGAAGCTCCAGCAGCGCTGGGTGTGGTAGCAGTGTTCGCTAGGCTAACGCCACCCGAACCATGAACAACTCCATGAGTGTGAGGTGTCGCACCGGCTGCGGGCGTTCTGGCCTGAAATCTGGGCGTGACACCTTGAGGGGTTTGGCCTACGATTGAGCCAGTTGTTGTATGCGTCCTACTATGAGGATGGCCTGGTGCTGGGGACGCAGTTGATGCTGCTCGTCTGTGTTGCTGAGGTGTAGAGATGGCCGTTGAGCGATAAGTTGCTAGCAAAAGGGATGTTGCGTGTGAGAGAGATGCTGGACCATATACCGTAGATCCTCTGCACTCTAGCTACAGCAAAAGGGTGATTCAGTGAAAATATGGTTAACAATAACAAAGCCAACTGACAAGATTCATCAAGATGGTTGTTGATGCTGTGATATCTTCCTCTTCTGAAACCACTGGCGCAACTTCCTCCTCGGTTTGAGCGTTTGCTGGTTTTTGGTTGTCGTTTATATTCAACGTCGAGGGGTCAGGAATTCCTATTCCCAGAATATCAAATCCCTCTCCTACCCCCATCGAGCCAGAGGATATAGTAACACGAAGAAACCACTCGTCGATAGCACTTTGTGCTTCTGGAGGCAGGGGATACATCTGCGTAAGGTCCGCCAATGATGTCATAAGAGACGCAGCAGCCTCTGGGGGAATTGAAGGGTAAACGGGTGAAGAAATTGCTGATAGCAGCAGGAGTAAGATGGTACATAGGGTCTGTCCAATTGGAAGCTGTTCATTATTCTGAACAGTTCCATCAATGCCAGCGATTGATCCTGGTAAGGTGGCGGAATAGCGAAGTAGGCGGACGACAGCTTCCACCGTCTTTGCGTTTTTCACGGGTGATTCTGAAGGGGATAGGAAAATTGGAAAAGGTTTCGATCCATCATCGATTGCGGATTTATAAGGTTTTATGGCTAGGGACAGTGTTCGAGAAATAAGATCTGGTTGCATTGCGAAGTCCGCTGTCGCTAAGATCGATTCAGGGAAGACATGGATGAAAGATGGGAGGGGGATCAAGCCCTTCTCAATAGCTTCTGACAAGTATTCGTCGATAAGGAATGACGAGGGGAACATCGGCACTAAGGAAAGAAGTACCACTTGAACAAGCGGGCGCCTCAGTCAGCCTTCAGCAAGGTAGATACGAGATTACTTACGGGAGATCGCTTCTCCTGATTCATTAAGTTTGTCCTGAGGTGTCTCAGATGTTAGCTGTTGCTTTAGTAGCTCAATCCACTAGAGTGCAAGACATTGAGGACATTGTTAAACAGGTTGGTATTGTTGATAGCTGAGCTTACTTTACGACTAGGTATTTGTGACAATATACAAGTCCTAGTTATGTCCGCCGGTGAAGCGTTTGTCATGATGCTTTGCACACAAGGTTATTGTTGAACAAAGTATTTTGGTCCACGCGGAGGTAGAGAACGATAAGTCCGATTATGTAATCCACTTCTACCTCTTTTTGTTGCCGCCCCTCGGACCGCAATCACTGTCACCGACTTCTCCTCGCCATCTAGGGTGTTCTTTAACATGTCTGGGGCGATCCCGTCACCACGCCCTAACCGAAAAGTATCTACAAAACGTCGAGGACGTGCACTTTCGTCACTTCCCCCACCACAATCAGAGGACACACATAACGCCGCACTTGCTTCGATCAGGACGTTTCTGAAGGGACGGAGCTCCTATGATGTATTCCCGGTCAGTTTCCGGCTGATTGTTCTAGATACGAAACTAGAGGTAAAAAAGGCTCTGGGAGCTCTCATGACCGCTGGTAGGTTCAGGAGTAGCATGTCAGGATTGAAAGATCGACTGACCAATCTCATGTTCCTATTGTGACTCGTATTATTCAACCAGGCGTCGTTTCTGCACCTCTATGGGATGGAGAACAGTCTTGCTTTGCTGGAATGTTCACTGTTTCCGATATCATCCATCTCATACAGTATTACTATGTCACCTCCACCTACGACAATGCCGCGGCCGACGTCGAGCAATTCCGACTAGAGTCTCTTAGAGGTTCGGACATATTCTCTTTCATGATCCGCGTACGTCCGACGCTGATAATTTGATTTTAGAGATTGAACGTGCTCTTAGTGTTCCACCGCCGCCCTTGCTGTACATCCATCCACTCAGACCCCTCCTCGATGCATGTCAACTTCTCAATCAGAGTCATGCCCGTCGTCTTCCCCTTCTTGATCGGGATCAACAAACAGGCGACGAAGTGGTCCTCTCCGTTCTCACCCAGTATCGGGTACTTAAGTTTATTGCCATAAACGTATGTTCACGCAAGTTTTTCCTTGTCTCACTACCCCTCAATTTCTGACGAAAAACGTTAATCCACCATCGCCGCTTCCTCCTTCCTTTTCCGAAGTGCCGTGAAATATCTCACCTTCATCTCCCGCTTCGCGCCCTGGGAATTGGCACATATGTCGATCCATCACCAGATCACCCCAACGAGCCCTATTATCCAATTAAAACTGCGACGCTTGATACCACCGTTTTCGACGTCGTCCACATGTTTAGTGGGTTCGGTATCTCTGCGGTCCCCATCATAGACGAGCAAGGCGTTGTGGTGAACCTGTATGAGACGGTAGATGTCATCGTAAGTTAACGTTGGACTTCTGTCAAAGGCCTTGCGTTTTGACACTTTTTCACGTGAACGTTTCCCAGACCCTGGTTCGATTGGGAGCTTATCAATCACTCGACTTGACTATTGAAGCTGCCCTCGCACAGCGTTCTCCAGATTTTCCTGGGGTCGTCACATGTTCGCCATACGATTCGCTCGCCTCATTGATGCTTCTCATCAAGCAAAGGCGCGTGCACCGCCTCGTGGTTGTTGAGGGTGATGAACCCAAAGCGGGAGCTCGGGGAAGAGAAAGAGATTGGAATCGATCAGGAGATCTCTTACGCAGAGGCGAGTCGACATCTCGGGTCAGGAGCTCAACAGAAACGACAGGCGGAGAATATACTCCAGAACGTTCAACATCGAATTCCAGTTCAGATCCATCGCCTCCTGTTAACAAAGTAAAAGGAAGACTGTTGGGTATTATCACCTTGAGTGATGTACTGCAATACATCGTTGGGCAGTGCAGCATCATCAGTGGTGGGATTGAAGAGGGATCATGGGGTGAAGACGAAGAGGGTATGGAGGCTCGCCGACAGTCTGAGGAAGGAGTTGCTGAACCTGGAGCTGGTGGTTTGGGTATCGATCTCGGCAGTTTCGGTTTGCGAGGGGAGAGCAGAGTAGGAAGTGAGCAAACGACAAGAGAGTCAACTAATGCCCTCAATTCACCCTCACTATCAACCCCAAATAACGAACAGGACGTGAACGGTAAAACTCCATCATAGCTTCAACATCGTTTCGCTATGGTGCTTCAGAGGAATTATATCTCTTCTACACTTTTGCAGTCACCTCTCATTCGTTCTCATCAGGAATAGAGATCTTCACATCTGTCTCACTTTCTTCAAACCCTCCATCCCTCCATGCATTTGTTATATGCTCCATAGTTCTCTCTGCTCTCTCTCTCTCTCTCTGTAGTTTGGTCCATTAGCCTACTAGACAGTCGTACCTTTGACGCCTGCTTTTGAATACCTCTGCTGTATCTTACTTGATCAAAAATGACTGATGACATTCAACCGAGTGTATTATTGAGAATCAAGTGCTGTGGGACAGTCAGAGTTATTTACCTATTCGGTAGTTACCTCCGGTTGAGAGAAGCGAATGCTGTCATTCAGCCATTCAAGACCGGTTCGAGATCCGGTGGGTTTGATGATCTCGGCGTTAAATAGCTTTATTACTTTATTCATCGGTGGTGAGAATTAGTTCAATGTCTCTGGTTCTTTAATTCAGTGTTCAAGCAAAGTATTAAAAGGGGTCGTCAGCTTTGACAGCACCCTGATTCATAGACGGCAACTACCGTTGGACTATCATAGTTTATCACTCCTTGAAGAATAGAAGAATATTCTCAACAACATCAGTAATGATCCCCAGTCCATCAAGAGAATGGGTTGGTTGCGATGTTTTACCGTAGGGAACGTGCATTTGCATTTGCGGCATTCAGGGTCGAATTTACACTCCGCTTTAAAAAGTTTCAACCTGGACCGTTTTTACTCATTCGAATCAAAACAGACACACACAGAGACGGACGGGCTCAGTTCACACTCTTTTACACCCAAAAATCACACCGGAAATTGTCGCTAAATTCTCTCTTTATACTGTAATGAACGGCGGGTCCTCTTTTGAAGCGGCATTCGACAGCGGATATCGAGGAATGGATGATTGGCGGAAAGTGTTGCAATCTCAGGATGATGATGACGAAACTGATTTGCCCGGTGCGTCATGATGCATTAAACTCCACTCATTTACTGATGAATATCATGTACCCGATTGTGATTCTTTTCGTGGGGATTGATATTGATAGGACTCGAAGGCGCCTTCTCACACGCGCACGGCACGACTATTGAGTCCTACAAGCACACTCAACAACACCCTGCCAACATGCTTCACATAGATGATGAGGATTATGCTGCCATCTCTCCGACTACTGCAGTTGACTCACCTACTTCACCCAATACGGGCAAGTGGGCGGATTCCCGGGATAAGTGGACCGAAGGGCCTCACCAGATTCAGGTTCGGTCTAGGAAGATCTCTGAGGGATCGACGGCTGTAGCTTCATCCGACTGCCCAGACGATGTTGATATAGAGCCTACCTCTTCACTACCGCAAGACGATACTGATGAACGCGAGTCTCCCAGTTCGCTGGAAACGCCCATCGTAAAAATGCCCCCTCCAACCCCTCCTCACATCACCGTTGGCTTTCAAGAAGCCGCAGTCCCTGCGGAAGCTGATGAGGAGAATGCAGGTGAAAATATCGCCAATTCATCAGAGAATACGAACGGAACGAAAAGGAATCGGCTAGTGAGGTTCAATTCGCGAGTTCGAATATCATGTATGTGCCAAGCGCCAAAAAGCACGTTCGCGAGATGCTGACCCCGCATTTTTTAATTAGCTGGAATACATCACCACGAACCAGCATCTGGATCTTCGTCGTGTTCATCATCCATATCTGCCCCATTGCGTCCTTCCTCAGGGAGTTCGGAATCGCCAGCTGCCCCATCGCTTAACACCTATCCACGCAGCCGTGTACGAAAGCCACCGTCCTTAGATCAGATTCTTAATCCCAACGCAGTGTCGCAATGGTTGATCCAAAAGAATATGGGTTCTCGGCGTGTTCGAGGACCCGGGAACGATTTGGATAAATATGCAGATAGGGAAGGTGTGGATGAGACAACGCCAATTTTAGCAGCAGCTGCAAGGAGAAGGGCTTTGCGTGGACCAGGTCCTGGAGGGCGTGTAAGGGGTAACTACATGATGGCGAATGGCGGGATTCCGAGAGGCCATCGGACCATTGAATGGACAAGAGATGAGGAAGATGCAGATAACGATGAGGAAGGCGATAGCGACGATGAAGGCGAGGAAGGAAGGGGAAGAAGTGGCGATAGTCGGCCAATATGGCAGAATGACTCTAAAACAGAGGAGGATGTGCTGTACGGAAAATGGCCCGCTAGAGCTATTAATCCCAAGGTAAGAGCCTACGGTCATTTCATATGGGACTTGGCCTGATTTCGCTCCTACGTTCAGTGGTGGTGGTGGAAAATCGGGACTATAAGTTGCTGTTCGACACCTCCGGAAAGCGACTATTACTGAATTTTACCAGGTCTCCTACCGATCGCCGTATCACGCATAAACTTATACCCAGAGGGCGCTGGTTCGCCTCAAACCCAACTCAATACCATTTCTCCATTACTAAAACCGCCAAGAACAACTTCATGAGAACCATTCTCTCATGCAGGTTGTGGCATACCAGGATAATTGGTTTTGTTGGATTCACTTGACACTGTCGTTACTTTGGTGTACCAATATCCGCTCCGGCGTTTCGCTTTCGGCAGTTTTGTTGTATTTATTACCTCATGTGCCATTTTTTTTCTTTTCTGTTCTGTACAGCGCTCGTACCATGCATGTAAACCTCGGACATTGACACCATGTACGCGCCGTAATTATATATGTAGGTTGTACCATTAAAACATGAATTCTCCTGGGATTGTCCCTTCGCACGCTTGGAATTTTTGTGATGCAATGTCTATTAACTTTATATTCGAAAACTAAAAACGAGAGACATATATAGATCCTGCGGATGAGATTCCCGAGTTTCCTTTTGAAGGGAGATTTATTTCCTGGGAGGCATGACCATGGTAGGAGGGAGAGTGCCGATGGGAGGAAGGACGGTAGAGGAGGCCTTGCGGGAGTTTTGAACAAGGAGAAGGCTGTACGGGAAATGTAATTAGTTTAAGAGTCTCAGAGGGGAATAGTGAGGTGCTTACTCCATGACAGTGATGGCAGCCATAGCCTCAACGATGGGGACAGCACGAGGAACGACGCAAGGATCGTGACGACCACGAGCAGCCAATGATCCTGGAGTACCGTCGTATTGAGCGGTAGCTTGAGGTTGAGAAATGGTAGCTGGTGACTTGAATCCGAGTCTATTCCCAAAAGAGTAAGATTGACATGTTCACGGACTGAAGGATCATCACGAACTCACCTGAAGTAGATATGTTCACCGTTGGTAATACCACCTTGAACACCTCCGCTCCAGTTAGTAGTAGTCTTCAATCCACCACCTTCTTTCTGGACGAATGCGTCGTTGTGTCGGGATCCTGGGACTTCAGTTCCCTTGAATCCGGAACCAATTTCGAATCCCTTGGTGGCGGGGATGGAAAGCATGGCGTGAGCGAGTTTGGCTTGGAATTTGTCAAAGACGGGTTCGCCGAGACCTGCTGGGACGTTACGGATGACGCAGGTGACGGTACCACCGATGGAGTCTTGAGCCTCCTTGGCGCGAAGGATGCGCTAAAAATGGATGGTTAGTACGAAGTGATGAGCTTAAGATGGTATTATTGGATACTCACAGCCTTCATGCGATCACGAGTGTCGGGGTGGGGGCAACGAAGGATATCCTTGTCAACTTCCTCACGACTGATGGTGTCCAAGAGCTTGATGAACTCTGGGCTCAAAGCATCCTCTGAAGCATCATCATCCTCTGGAGTTCCAGGAATAGTAGTAGAAGCAGAGGTAGTGTTCTGAGTTGGAATATGAATTTTACCGACGCTAGAAACGAAAGCGACGATTTCAATTCCGTGAACGATCTTGAGATATTTCTCTGCGATAGCACCGGCAGCGACACGACCAATAGTTTCACGAGCGGAAGAACGACCTCCACCGGATGAAGCTTTTACGCCGTATTTCTCGAGATAAGTGTAGTCGGCGTGAGAGGGACGAGGGTAAAGGTCGGTCTCGGAGTAGTCATGTGGCCTTTGGTCCTCATTTTTGACAAGGAGAGCGATGGGTGTACCTAGAGTAACGCCGTGCTCGGTTCCGGATTGAATGTGAACGAGATCCTTCTCGTTTCTCTACGGACATTTTGAATGACGTTAGGTTGGGAAAAGGGAGATATATGTGGCAGAATGCTTACGGGAGTGGTAAGGTCGCTCTGACCAGGACGACGCCTGCTGAGCTGGGTCTGGATATCGGCAGCGGTCAATTCAAGACCCTATATGACCAATGATCAGCAATTTTTTGAGGATATTGAAGAGGGATCGAGACTTACGGGAGGGACACCATCAACGATGCATCCTACTGACAAGCAGTGAGATTCACCCCAAGTGGAGACACGGTAGAGAGTTCCGTAGGTGGACATGATTAAAGTCAAAAGGATTAGAGGTGAAGAAAGGAAAGGAAGTGAAGGATATGAGACCAGGTAAAATTGTAGAGCGTTTAAGTATGACGAATGTGAGAGACCTGATACCAAAGGTGGGAGAAAGATTGCGGGGTCGGGCTTGTGAGTTGAGAGCTGATTTACACGGTCAATGGGAATTGAGAGAGACTTTTGGTTGTCAATGAGAACACTCTGTGTGGGTTAAGTCTTTTGAAGAGCTGTGAGAGGTCGAGGTGAGACGCCGAATGTAAAACCGGAATTTTCGGAGTCATTATCATTGGTTGATGAGATCACGTGTATTCTGAATCCACCCTTTTACCTGAGATACGTAGCAGGTCATTCCGAGGGCTTGTAATTGGGTTCA